>BJCG01001774.1:0-61178 GCA_005406145.1 Prunus yedoensis | reverse complement strand
ATCATTTTCCTTTCGAAAATGAATAGTGCAGGACCAAATTTTTGAGACTTGGACAAGGCTCTTTGAAAATATCCTTGGATTTGGTAGTTCTTCCCATTTTATTTAAATTTTTGTTCACTTTATTCATATTTGCATGCTGGTAAAAGTTTTTAGGAAGATGCTACAGAAGTTAGAGCTCAGCTCTTTTCCTAACTCTCTAACTGACTCACATGAGGAGGAGGATCCACTTGGATTCTACATTCTGCGTGTCATCTCATGTAAAAGGGTTAAAAAAAGAAGAGAAACTAATTAGGTTCTCAAGCATTTTCCAAGTTTATGTGTTGGAAAATGGAAAAACTTTGCTTAATACTTCAATGTTAAAAAACCTTGAACATGGCAAAGTAGAACCCTGACGTCAATAAGAGCGGCTGAAAGTTAGAAGTTCATACCCGAGAAGCCATAACCCATTTGCCACCAATCCAATCCTGATGAAGCCTTAACTCAGAGTGCTGAAATTCAATTTCCTCATAGGTGCCCCTGAAGTAGACTATGTATCTTGAGCCTCTAAGAACCTTTGAGATCACACCAACCCACCAACCATCATTGTAATATCCATCAACCTCTTGAAGCAAACTGAAATGATCAACAACAGTTTCGGGTGGACAAGGTCTTACGTGCAGCGTATCAATCTCTTCTCTCAAAAATGCTGAATCATCTTCAGTCCTCAAACTCTGGTATTCAATAAGGAACTTATCCTCCCCCACAGCTTCCACTATAGTTGCAGCAAACCAAGCACCATTAAAACCCTCTTCGTCACTGCTAACTTCAACTGGCGTTCCTTTGGTAAAAACTCATGAGTTGACACTTTCTGCAATTTAGAAATCTCACCTTGTCAAATGTGAACTAAAGATAAATGAGATAAAAATGACCAACAATAAAAAGAAAAAGAATGTGCCCAGAAAAAGGAAGAAATGATGACAGACCAAAATTGGTATATAAAAAGCACCAAGGAAAGAAATATCATCCAAATAAATTTGTTAGAGTTTCAAATCTTAAAACCTCTAGTCAACATTAGCCCTTGTGAGGCATCATCATTGGTCATTTTATTAATGTGAAACTCTAATGCTTGATTTCTAGTGAAGGAGACTGGACCTCAAAATCTTAAGGGTGCTAGTTGTCTTATTTCTCAATTTATTATATTGTGATCCCAATGCAAGAAATCCCTTGCAATCTTTTAACCCAAATTGCAGTTGATCAAACTAAAGCTCAAGCACAACAATTCCTACTTATTTTAGCCTACATGCATACACTTTCCTTGTTTATCTAATTTTTACTTTTTACAAATTGATCGGTAAGAAATTTAAATAAATCATATTCACTCAAGCTGCAGGAAATTAAGGGAAAAAAAGGGATTGGTTCCTCGGTCAATCTCTAACAAATAAAAGGAAACATTTTTTGGGCCATTTTCCTACAAACCAAACAAGCCTAGAAAAACCTTTCGAAAAAAGAAAAAACCGAACTATAAGAACTGAAAAGTTTGAAATTTTTTCTTACCTCTCCTTCTTCTTCTTCTTCTTCTTCTTCTTTCAGGGAAGGCTCCAAATTCTTGACGGCAGATCGGCGGTTGATGTTTGGATCGGGTTTGTTTCTGCGTCTCGGAGGCATTGTGGGGTCTTGGGTTCGTGCTTGGCAAGTTTGAGGCCAGTCAATGTCTAAGTCGTGGTCTTTCACTTTCAACTATGTACTTTGAGCAGTATATATTATGTCGACGTGTCAATACTTTATTGGACAAACATGGCGGGATTGAGGAGAACGGGACCATTTAGGCATTTACCAAGAACTGCCTCTCGGGTTTTTCAACAAAGTTCAAACCTTTTAGCTTTCTCTCCATCTTAATGAGTTTGGCTAAATTAAAGCCTCTAACTTTAGCTGCAAAATCCACTTTGAATCACAAAACCATGTCCAAAACAACCTTAAATTTGTCTATTTTAGAGACCCATTTGCCCAAATGCCAAAATCTCAAGCAATTCAATCCCATACTCTCTCAGATGATCCTCACTGGCTTCATCAGGGACACATATGCTGCAAGTAGAATTCTCAAGTTCTCCACCGACTCTTCCTTCATTCACATTGATTTGTCCCTGAGAATTTTCAATCTGATTGAGGACGCAAATGGGTTCATTTGGAACACTATGATGAGAGCTTATATACAAAGAAACTGCCCTCAAAAGGCTTTAAATTTATACAAACTGATGGTGGATAAGAATGCGGATCCTGATAATTACACTTACCCACTTTTGCTTCAAGCGTGCGCTATCCGGGTATCAGAGTTTGAAGGAAGAGAGATACATAATCACATTTTGAAGACGGGTTTTGATTCAGATTTTTATGTTCAGAACACATTGATCAATATGTATGCTGTTTGTGAGAATATGAGTGATGCCCGGAACCTGTTTGATGAAATTCCTGTTTTAAATCCAGTGTCTTGGAATTCGATTTTGGCAGGGTATGTTAGGGCTGGGGATGTGGAGAAGGCAAAGCTTATATATGATCGGATGCCTGAGAGGAACACAATTGCTTCGAATTCTATGATTGTGTTGTTTGGTAGGACAGGTTGTGTAACTGAGGCTTGTCGATTGTTTAATGAAATGCCCGAGAAAGATATGGTTTCCTGGAGCGCATTGATTTCTTGTTATGAGCAAAATGAGATGTATGAGGAGGCTTTAGCTCTGTTTCTGAGAATGGTTGCTGATGGAGTTATGGTGGATGAGGTTGTGGTGGTCACTGTTCTTTCTGCATGTGCACACTTATCAATTGTCCAGACAGGGAAATTGATCCATGGGCTAGTTGTGAAAATTGGAATTGAAGCTTATGTTAATCTTCAAAATGCCTTTATTCACATGTATTCAAGTTGTGGGGAAATTATGGCTGCCCAAAAACTGTTCAATGCAGCCTACCACTTGGATCAGATATCCTGGAACTCAATGATATCAGGGTACTTGAAATGTGGTTTAGTTGAAAAGGCCAGGACATTATTTGATTCCATGCCCGAGAAGGATATCGTGTCGTGGAGTGCAATGATATCAGGTTATGCTCAACATGACCGCTTCTCAGAAACTTTAGCATTGTTTCAGGAGATGCAGCTTCTTGGAATCAGGCCTGATGAGACCACTTTGGTGAGTGTTGTCTCGGCTTGCACTCATTTGGCGGCCCTTGATCTCGGCCAATGGATTCATGCTTATATAAGGAAAAATGGCCTTAAGATTAATGTATTTTTGGGAACAACCCTTATAAACATGTACATGAAATGTGGATGTGTGGAAAACGCATTGGAGGTTTTCCAGGGGACTACAGAAAAGGGAGTTTCTACTTGGAATGCTCTTATTCTTGGGTTGGCAATGAACGGGTTGGTGGAGAAGTCACTTGAAATGTTTTCAGAGATGAAAAAATGTGGCGTGGCACCTAATGAGATAACCTTTATTGGGGTTCTCGGGGCTTGTCGACACATGGGATTAGTCGATGAGGGGCGACGCCATTTTGATTCCATTGTCCAGGAACACAAGATAGAACCCAACGTTAAGCATTACGGATGCATGGTTGATCTTCTGGGGCGTGCTGGTATGCTCAAGGAGGCAGAGGAACTCATTGAGAGTATGCCAATGACACCAGATGTTGCTACTTGGGGTGCCTTACTAGGGGCATGTAAGAAACACGGGGACCACGATATGGGAGAGAGGATAGGAAGAAAGCTCATTGAGCTTGATCCTGACCATGATGGGTTCCACGTATTGTTGTCGAATATATACGCTTCAAAAGGTAACTGGGATGATGTTCATGAGATTAGGGAAATAATGGTGCAACATGGGGTGGTAAAGATGCCAGGTTGTAGCATGATTGAAGCAAATGGAATAGTTCATGAGTTTTTAGCAGGAGATAACAAACACCCTCAAATAGAGGAGATTGAGAAGAAGCTAGATGAAATGGCTAAGAAACTGAAGATGGAAGGTTATGCACCAGATACAAATGAGGTTTCATTTGACATTGATGAAGAAGAGAAGGAAACTGCTCTTTTCAGACATAGTGAGAAACTCGCTATTGCCTTTGGGCTTATCTGTACAAGTCCGCCAACACCAATAAGAATAATAAAGAATTTGCGAATATGCAATGATTGTCACATGGCAGCAAAGTTCATCTCGAAAGCTTTCAGTCGCGACATTGTGCTGAGGGATCGGCACCGGTTTCACCACTTTAAGCAAGGATCTTGTTCTTGCAAGGATTATTGGTAGCAGACTAGTATTACATAACCTAGTATTCACCTTGTTAATGTTGGTTTATTGCTTTAGAACTTCTCCGGTTCTACCAAGAACTGGAAAGGCAGGGTGTGGCACCAACATGATGCTTTTGCAATCAAGCTAATTGCGCTGACAACACCAAATAGATCACGGGGTTGAAGATCAATGCAGTTACTACCTGTGAGAGGTAAAGGAAGGCAGTGAAGTTTATTATGTTGGATAGAAGGATGAATTCAGAGTTCGAGAACCAGTTGGTGGACATCTCTAATGGAAAGATCTGAACTGTACAAAAAGTCCACATGTTTCTCTCTCTTTCATGGTCACTGGTTCTAAATCTGAAGACACCTCTCTGTAATAGCATCCCACCATATAATGATGCGAGCAACAATTACAATAAGAAACTTGTGAGCATTGCTTCTAAGGAATCTCTTACTCCAGTGAGCTTGGATGCTGTTTTGTTAGAATTTAGAATTTGATATGGGAGAGAAAACTTAATACGGTACAGTGAGATGACAATGCAATTCATTAAATTCGAAATTGTTATAGTTGTTTCAGATTTATTGCTGCATGTAATTCAATTCTTCTCGGATAATATTGCTGGTTTGGAGAACTGTTAACAAAGAACTCTTGATTCTCTGGAAAGCAGGATTTTCCCAAGATTGTTTTGTACATGTTGGCTTATAATAAATAAATAAAAACTAATCCTCTTTACCAGGCTGCCCAGTATCACATTCGTTTACAAAAATCTGAGGACAATCTGTTTTTATCAGTAAGGTGTTTCGGCTTCTGTTCAACTTCCATCATCTAGGTCATGCATAGAGCAATTTAAATCATTTACGTGCTCTGCCTCTTTCATATGCAAAATCAGAACTTCCAAAACTCCATATACCAACTTTATATGAGAACCCACCTTATCACCTACAACAAAACTATAAACCTGGTTTCTTACCTCAATCCAACTCCTTCCTGCCTCTTTCTTATTCTCATTCCTCTCATCAACTTCCTCGTATTCGCAAATTCCCCCATTCACCTTCAGCTGCATAAATATTTGACAACATCACATATGTGCCCACCATATTTGGCCTCAAATCTAACATCCTCCGAGCAGCCACCTTGCCTAGATGTGGAATCTCATGTTCTTTACAAGCTCCAAGAAGTGCCCCCCAAACAGACTCATCCGGCTTAAAGGGCATACTCGCGATTAATTCATAAGCCTCCTCAACTCGCCCAGCACGGCCTAGCAAATCCACCACACACCCAAAATGTCCTGATCTGGAGTAACCTTATAATCATGTATCATTGATTTGAAATACCTCAAGCCTTCATCGACGAGTCCGGCATGACTGCAAGCACTCAGAACTGCCATGAACACTATTTGATCAGGTCTTATACCTGATTTTACCATCTCATCAAACAATTCAACAGCCTCTTTCCATATCCATGAGCCCCATATCCGATCATCATGGAAGTCCAAGAGACTAAATTTCTATGAGACATTTGACTGAAAATTTTGTGTGCGTCAGTTAAGCCTTCCACCACTTGGCATACATGTCAACAAGGGCATTAGCCAATGCCAAATCTTATTAAGGCCTTCCCGAATAATTCTGCCATGAACTTGTTCCCCACAGTTTAAAACTGCTGAGTTAGCACATGCTGATATGACACTGCAAAATGTGAAGCTATTTGGACTAAAGCCTCTGAATCCATATGCGAAAATATAAGTAGGGACTCTCTAGAATCAAATCTTTCGTATCCGGAAATTAAGGTGTTCCATGTGATCAAATCTCTTCGAGGCATTTCATGGAAGTACTGATTTGCCTCTGATAAACAACCAAACCTGCAATACATGTCCAGTATGGAATTCATGACAGGAAGATTGGACTCAAATCCATGTTTAATCACTGCTGAATGTATTTGCTTGCCAAAAGTATGCGACCCGATTGAAGCACACGCTCTAATCGCAATAGAAAAGCTGAATGGGTTCAGTTCTGCTTCCTCCTGTTTGCCAACACATTCAAATATTTCACGTACATTGCATAAAGTTATGTACACTGATCCGAAGAATGAATTCTACATATGCTGTAACAAGATATTTACATATTACCTATAGAATTCTACATATGAATTCTACATTGCATAAAGTTATGTACACTGATCCGAAGAATGAATTCTACATATGCTGTAACAAGATATTTACATATTACCTATAGAATTCTTCGAAAAATGAGTTCGTTTAAGGAAATGTGTAAGGATGAATCAGCCACTTACCAGCAACATTTGACGGAAAACTTGAAGCCCACCGTAGCCATTACCTCTGTGAGTGAAGCCAGTGATCAAAGTAGTCCATGACACATCATTTTTTTCATGAATATCATTAAAGATCATGCATGCGTCGTCCATGCTAGCACAACAAGTAGCATACATGTCCATGAGTGCATTTTCCACATAAATGGATCCCTGCATGCCTTGCTTGAGAGCCCCCCCATGAACCCAATGCACCACATGAAAGAGCTTTCATGCCTTTACAAGCCTTCAGCACACTAGAAAAAAGTAAAAGCGTTTGGCTCCATTTCATTCCTCACCATCTCACAGAACAGAGCCCATGCATGACTGTGGTGACTGCAAGACGTGTACCCAGCAATCATAGCAGTCCATGCAACCACGTCTCTCTCCGGCATTTCATCGAACAGCTTACGCGCTTCTTTGATTAATCCCCTTTCAAAACATGATTTAATTAAATTTGTGGCTAAAATATAGGGTCTTTTTGGTAAAAATGATGGGTTTGAATAGGTGGTAAAGTTCCGAGCCCACTGAAGTGAGTTCTGATTATGGGTGGTACGAGTTGGAAATGAGTTCTGGATAGTGATTTTCGTGTGCTCATTTGTGCTGCACTTCAACATTATCAAAGTCTTTAAACTCCTATTTATGGTGTTCCAAAGTTGCAATTTGGTCATCTATTGAACTGAGGGACTCTTGAATTGTAGACGTGGATTAGGCAAGTTGGCTAAGACAGCGAGCCCGTCCCATTACACCCAAACTCGAGTTTGTAAATTAAATTAATTTAAAGCAATTTAAACTATGTTGCAAAATATTTTTTTTAAAATTCTCCTAAATCAATAGATTCTATTCTAAAAAAAATATTTAAAACAAATCAGTGGGTTCATATTCCAGGACATACCCATTACGCAAAATCCTTTGAGATGGGCTAAAGGCCCAAAGTGTTGTTTAATAAGTAGCCTTGTGTTGGCCACGCAGCCCATTAAATTATTCATATTTTACTATTATTTTATATTGGAAATTAGACTGTTTTTCCTTTTTAAATTGGCGGATTCTTTTCTACTATTCCTAGTTTGATATCAACCAACCTCCTCTATATAAGGCACACTCGTCGACTGGTGCTGCCACCGAGTGTGCACGCATATAGCATACGAGGGTCTCTCACGAAACCTTGAAAATATCACTTTTCTGACTACTTTCCCGCACTTTCTCGGCCACCAAACATCCCAGTCATGTTCCAACTGAACCAAATTGGTCTGGTTTCTTAGGAAAATTGCTCTCATTACCTTCTGATCATAAAGGTAGCATCTTTCTCGTTCCCTCAAATTTCCTCAGCAGCCAAGCATGGGTTTATGTGTTTTTTTTAATAATTATTATTTTTTTCGAAAATGTTGTTTGGTTGGTTGTCTGTTAACTCTTGCACTGTGCTAGAATAGTTGTCACTGTTTCTTTGAGTTCTTGTCTACTTGAGCAACTGTAGGTATTTTACTTTAACACCAGCATATTATTCTCTTTTTATTTTTTGGCTTCGTGCAGAACTTAAGAGACTCTGGGCATTTCTGGTTACGAGTATGGTTTTTCTCTGTTTTATTATTTTTTCTCCCTTCAGGAGTTGCAATTTCTTGTCCTAGGTATAAAGGTTGCAACTTTTTTTATGTACTTTATTCTTACATCCATGCAATGATAATTGTTGCTTTTATTTTCTCCCTTTTGATATTTCTTTGTAATATTAGTAGGTGAATTTTGCAAGTTTTTGTGCTAGAAAGTGAGGTGGAATTTTGACTAGTACTTTGGAGATCCTTGACTTTACATTAGCATGTGGAATCCCCGGAAACAGTAAATTATGTGGAAAGTGAATCAGTCTGGAAGTATCATAAACTAGAGCCTGTTTGCTTTGTTTGTCACTTTCTTTATCAGTTAAATGAGTTAGGGTTCTTGTTCATTCGCTTGTGATATATCTCCTGAGCTGATTTTGTCAATTTATGAGAGAAAAGAGTGCATTCAATAATCTGGATATTGTTCTCCAAAAATAAATTTAGCCTCATAAAGGTCCTAGTTCTAACTAACATGTGGTGAGAAAACGGTAGCATTTGTAACCTACTCTCTATCTCTCTCTGCCACACTCGCACGCACACGCGTGCGCATTTACTTTGTGCATATGGGTTATCAATTCTTAAGTTGTTAAGATCTATTCTTAAATTGCAAGATAATGGAATTATAAGATCTGTTATAAAAGTTGCGGGTTTGTGTAACGGCATTGTTAAGACCGTCTCTTAAATAAAAGAATCAGGGTATCATCTTTATATGCATGAGAATCTTACTGAATATCTTGACTTAGTGTGGTGTCAACTTGAGTTGCATTGCTATCTTATACTTTTAGATTCTGTGTGTCACTCTGATTTTGTGATAAGTTAGCTTTCCTACATTGGCGTAGACTGCCATCATTTGCTTGTAACTCAAATATGATTATTGTGTGTGGCTTATTTTGATACACTTATGGTAACTATTAGTGAAACATCTCCTAAATATATATTAATCTTTCCTCTTGTGGTTGAACTATGTCTTATGTACATTACAACCAGTAAAGGGAGGCATTACTGTAGCAGACAGGCAGACAGCCGGACATGGCAGACTTAGAAAATTTGCTCCTTGAGGCAGCGGGAAGAACCAATTCAGTTGGGAAAAAACGGCAGCGACTTCCACCTAGGAAGCAAAACGGAGGTTCCTATTCTGATGATGGAAGTGACTCCAGGGATGAAGACTCTGATTATGATCGTAGTTATGCAAGCAGGAAGTCCTCTCAAGTTCCTCTGAGAAGAGGCTTGAACCTGAAGGGAACAGTGATGAAGAAAGCGATTATGGCAATGGTTCTGACCATGAGGTGAAAAACAGTGATGACTCTGATGTTGGCCCTGATCTATACAAGAGTGAAGCTGACCGAAAATGGCTGGCAGAGTTGAGTGAACTTGAAAGAGAGATGATTTTGACAGATCGTGCAGAAAAGAAAGACGGTAAGGATTTATGGAGAAATTGAGATCAAAGAGAGGCAATGCAAGATCTACCAATCAAGGAAAGAGACTTCTCCTCTTCCATTATCTCGTGGTGTACGCTCATCAGCTAGGACTGCTGACAAGTCAGCTGCAATGGACGATGCATTGAATCAATTACGAGCAAAACGTCTGAAGCAACAAGACTCGAAGGCTCACCATAAGTTGAGGGACGCATCAAGAGCAAGTGAAGGTAGCCAGGGTACTTCACCGATCAAGAACAAGTGGAGTCTGAGTAACTCCAGTCAAATTGAGAAAGCAAGTGGGTTACACAGTGAAGATGAAGCATCAAGTGCGGATGGTGAATTGCTTGACAGCGATGAAGACGTGTCAGAGCCACCAACATTTCAGGAGATAAAGGAAATTACTATCCCAAGGTCAAAACTTGCAAAATGGTTTATGGAACCATTTTTGAGGAGTTAATTGTGGGTTGCTTTGTTAGAGTTGGAATTGGGAGATCATCAAGTGGTCCTGTCTACAGGCTTTGCATGGTTCAGAATGTGGATGCCATGAATCCTGACCAGCAGTACAAGCTAGAGGGTAAAGTCACACATAAATATTTGAATTGTGTTTGGGGCAGTGAAAGTTCTGCTGCCAAATGGCAGATGGCTATGGTCTCAGATTCTGCTCCCCAGGAGGACGAGTTTAAACAGTGGTTTAAGGAAGTAGAGCGTACTGCTGGCCGAATGCCAAGCAAACAAGAGGTATTAGAAAAGAGGGAGATGCTTCAAAATCAAATACATATGTTTATTCAGCAACCACTGTGAAGCAAATGCTGCAGGAGAAAAAGTATGCCTCATCAAGGCCAGTAAATATTGCAGTTGAGAAGGATAAATTGAGGAGGCAGTTGGAAATTGCAGAAAGTAAGGATGATGAGGTGGAAGTTGAGAAGATCAAGACAAGGCTCCAGGAATTGGAAGCATCCAGGCAAACCCAGGGGAAAGATACCAAGGCTTTTAGATTAGCTGAGATGAACAGGAAGAACAAGGTTGAGAATTTTAAAAATGCTTCAGGATTGAAACGAGTGAATATGAATCTGAAAGCTGGGGAGGCTGGTTATGATCCATTCTCAAGAAGATGGACTAGATCGAGAAATTACTATGTTGCAAGGCCTGGAGGAACAGGTGATGAAGCTGCTGAGGCAACAGATGGAACTGCAGGTGTAGCCAGTAACGAGGACAAACCAACAGCAACAGGAAAGAGTGGCATGGAAGCAACAGAGGCAGCGCTTGAAGCTGCAGCTGGTGCAGGGAAGTTGGTTGATACAAGTGCTCCTGTGGACAAAGGGACTGAGTCAAATATGCTGCACAATTTCGACCTGCCAATCTCATTGGTTCCACTGCAGAAGCTTGGTGGAACTCAGGGCGCTCAGATTGCATACATGACGAGGAAACAAAAGATAGAAGCAACAGTTGGGTGCCGAGTGCGGGACGACGGGAAGAAGCATGCTTCGACACTGTCTGTTAATGACTACATCAGAAGAAGAGGGCTTCTCAACTAGATGCTCCACCCTGGTATCCGTTTAAGTAGTGGTTTGTAAGCTTTGCTTCTTTAGTTGGGTGAAGCCGCTCATATGGGTTCGACTTGTTATCGTCAGTCTAAATTTAAATGCACCTTTCGAGGACTTGTTATCGTCAGTCCATTTTCTCAAAGTCTATCATATTGCATTACCTGGTTTATTGTTTACTAAAGCAAATTTTATGCTCAGTATCTAGTGAAAAAGATCAATGCGTCCATAGCTCAATGGTAAGAGAATTTGCATTACAAACCAATAAAAGGTGGAAAAAGGCAATTCAATGGGCCTCAACTAAGCGAACAAACCATTCACGAACCTGGTAATAATTATTAAAAAAAATTAAAAAATTACAGGTTTTCTTTAAGGAAAATTCAAAGTTCGAAAGATCATCTGTTTGGATGAATGAATTGAAAATTGTATAGAATTTTTAAATGACGGAATTTAGATTTTCATCGTTTAAATTTCGTTAGATTTATGTATGTCGAATTTTGCAAATGACATAAATTATAGTGAAAATAAATTACTGCTTCATAAATTATAATGCAAAATAACACCTCTTTTGGTAGAAATTAAACTCGGGAATCTTACTTTTCAATTCCACGATTTTTTCTACGCATCATTTAATAAGTTAAAATTAAACTCGGGAATCTTACTTTTCAATTTCCACGATTTCTTCTACACATCATTTAATAAGTTTCATGTTTAAGTTGCCAAACAATGGAAATAACAATTTCTCCTCTTCAATTTTCGACTTTTAGCTAACTTATGAGTTATTTTCCTCCATCCAAACGGAGTGAAAACCAAACTCTTACTCTGTTAATAAAATACAATTCAATTATCCATTATTCGGTGTTGAGTACAAGTAGAAATGTCAATGATCAGAAACCTAAAGGCATTCTGTAAAAGATACATGGAGAAATGTAAACATGTAGTAATTGTTACAAGTACATACAGATGACAGATTACCTTTCCTGCGGTACCCTTAATATTCCCACCATACTTGGTCATTTTAGTTGCTCATTCCGATCAACTCAACTGATTAATCGGATGACAAAACAAATGCAAGTATCAGAATATAAGAAACGAAAACTGTATAATGCACTTTGAAGTCGACGACTGTTCTCTATCCACTTTTTAGTACCCTATCCTAAACTTGTTGCTGTACAGTACAAAGGCCAAATATTTGCCCTTGAAAGAATGAGTCTCATTATATGAGAATCTGAGACTTAGCAGCGCCTCTGGAGCATTTTTTGCGGCCACTCTTGCTAAGTGCACAAACACAGATCTCAAGAAGTTCATAATCTTCGTCCCAGAATAACAAGGCCGCCTTCTCTGGATTCTCCAACAGCATTTTAGTTGTGAGGTACCCAGCAATGGTCCATGTTTGGTACAGTCGCGATTGCTTTCCGATAAACTTCCCCGTTCTAGTATCATAGTATTCAGGCCAGCGGTCTGATCGAAGCCTCTTCTCAGCCAAAGCCGCTGCCTTTTGAGCTAGATCAATTCTTTCCATCTTGAGGCACGCCAATGTGAACTGAAATAGGATAGCAAAAGAATTTTAGAGGGAAAAGCTAAATTTGAATATATACTTAAAGAAGAAGGGAGGTATGCTGAACATGACCATAGATCACATTTTTAAGTGTCGCTGCTACCTTCCCTGCCTAACTTCTTCACTGAACCTAAGCTACATAAATTCTGAAAGTTTCCAATCCCATAATATACAATGGTAGTATCATGACATCCAATTCCTCAAAAATGAGAATTCCTAAAAGTATTTATCTAGCCAGGCAAGGCTTACCTGCCACAGGAGTGTCGGCCAAGATCCACCATTATGATATGACCAGGGGCTGTAGGAGTCAAGACAAACATATTTCAGTGATCATGAACAAATTTGATGGTACAACAAGACAATTAGCAAAAAATGTGCAGGCAACTCACGTATTCTTTGGGTCACTGCCCGTTATGATACGCCACTCTTCAAATTCCAAGGCAGGATAGCATATCTTAAGTGGCATATGCCCCACAAGATCATCCCATTTGGCTTCTATCAATTCAGTACAGAGTCATTTTGCTTTGGAGTACCCAAAGATGAAACAATGGACCAAAGATTTCCAAGAGTGAAAAACCTAAAGTCCATGTGAGCTGTTGTAGATTGCCAATAAAATACCCGCCTTCCTCTGGAATCCAGTCCATTAACCACAAAGGAATTTGTTCAGGGTAGATATTGAACTTGTTGGTGGCCTCTGTAGAGTACTCTTCTGTCTTATATCGATATATCTCATTATCTTTTTCATATCCACCCAGTAATATTCTCTGATGTGGAATGACAACGCGCTGAGTCTGTTGTTGATTGCCCTTACCAAAATCTTGGATCCATCATTTAGAGCAAGCATCTCACGGGAGCACCGAAGAGCTGAGTAAAATAAGGCCTGAAGAATCATATTTGGCATAAATTATATTAGCCCAATGTGATACATAATTTAACTTGAATATGATGCACTAAAACTGATAACACATGGCTGTAATAAGGATGGAATGACCATATAAAAACTGCATGGTATCATACAAAAGGACATGAACAGGACGCAGCCCAAGATTCTTAAAAAACAGAAGGACGTGAACAGGAAGCATAGTTTTAACAATTTCAGTGTTTATGTTCAAAAATGAAACCACCAACATCGTTAATTTGGACCTATAACCTGTTCCACGTCCTTTTTTACAATCTCTAAAAGGGCTCTAAGTGTGACATTCAAACAAAGTAGCCCTCTTATTGTAGACTACAGAAAGAACATAAATTGATGAATACTTTAACATCTAATAAGCACCCTCAAGGACTATGCAAAGCAGCTTTCAACTCACTTGGATCTCAAGGGGATGACCATGGATACCCATACGTCGGTCTATCATGCAGGAGCCATCTGTGACTAAAAGAGAAGGAAACATATCAAACCCATCAGTTAAGCACAGGTTCAGGATCATTTTCAAGCCTGTTTGAACATCCACCCTTTCCTGTAATGCATAGTCACCAGTTATCTTTCCATAAGCCCTCAATAGAATAATCCACCATAATCCTGCCAGAGAAGTTACACAAATAACAAACCATTGGTCATTAGATACCACAACAGAGGAAATTCTTTAAAAATGAATTCCTTCAAAGAAAGTCTACAAGATGCACAGGATGAGCACCCAATAACACCAGGATGGCAACAGCAGCAGACTCTGTGCAGCATCCTATAAAAGAATCACATTTTTCATTGGCACAACCAATAAAGTTCTGATATACTTACCAGAATCCACAGGTGCAACCCGGCCAATTGCTGATTCACCAAAATCAGGATCTAAAACTTCTTCGTATTTATTCCCATCAAGAGGCACAGTTCTAACTTTAAAACTTGCAGGCATCAATCCCTGCCCTGGGCTATAGCAATCAACAGTTTTCTCCCAACTCTAAGATGAAAGCAACATATAATTAGGAATTCAAGAAACCTGAATAATTAATTCAAGGTACACTAGCAAAGAGTGCGGTCCACATTAAAATTTACTGAAGTTATCTATAACATCAATAACTTGAGGGAGAACCATTTTTGTTAAAAAATATAGCAGTTGATACGTATCACCACAGAAGAATATAAAGCTTCACCAAAATCAATGTAATATATGTTTGGGAAAGAAAATATGCATGATGTCAATCCTTGAAATCCAAAATTAGCAATGTCTATATGAAATAAAAAGGAAATTTGAATATTTGACAACTTGTTAATTGATAAACCAAAGATAAGTAAGGTTCCAAACTTTCTATTCATATGGGTTAATCATTCATTAAAAAACTGACAACATGTATAATCAATGCTCGAGAGGAACGATGTTCGATAAGTGGATGCGAATGATTACCTGCAATTGCAATGTATGAAGAAGGAAGTTCTTCACTATCTCTCCTCTCCCTTAAGCAAGAATGCAAGCGCTGATGGAACAAAATCACGGATAAAGACCTGATCATAATTCAATGGTTGCTTGTCACCCGGATCATTTGCTGCAACAGTCCCCACAGGAGTCCCACAATACGTCACAACCGAATCCCTTAATAGCTTCCATGCGTCCTTCTCAATATCTGAATACTCTCTCTCGGCATTCACAACCTTAGCTTCATCCAAACCTTCCTGATTACTTACATTCTGTTTTTCATCACTAACTTCTAACCTCGACTCTTCCTCTCCCACAACGTTCTCATCCTTATCAATTCTTTCCACTGCCACAGGCTTCACATTGATACCACCCTGAACATATATCCTCTCAAAATTGTTCTCATTCACACGGGTCTCAATCGACGTCGAAAGGTTACGAACCTTGGACGCAAGCCTAGCAATCACAGAAACACCCCTACTAGTTGTGCCAACACTATAAGACCTAGATATAACCCCAGATTGGCCAAAACTCCAACTGGGAACCTGAGAAGCTTTGAGCGCATCATCGAAAACGTGTCCAGAGCCCGAAACGCGGAAAGGGTTGGTGTGAAATTGGCATATCTGCTCAAATTGACGCAAAATTTGGACAAATTTCCATTCTTTGCTAAACCATGGTAGCATTTTGCAGGTGGGAACCCGAAAAGCGCCGAGTTTCGACAACTAGTTAGGATTCTACAAGTGGGTTTCATTGTCCAGTGACAAAGAAGACTAAGGGAATTCATAACAAAGAATAAGAAATCTGATTGATGAGCAAATTCAAATCTTTAAAAGACGTACGAGATATTATAACTATATGCATATACAGCTACCCTGTTCCTTTGAAGATTGAGATATAGATAACAGCGTTGGGGTTTTCTTCAAACTTACAGAGAGGGAAGCCGCTCATCAGAGGAAGAGAGATTGTGGCAAAGAAAATGGTGTCTGAAAATTTGGATGAGAGATTGGCTCAGATTAAATAGAGAAGTTAGCTTGCGGTGGCGCGTTGGAGACTGCGTTGAAAAAGGGCTCGCTTGGCAAAGAAAATTAATTCTTAGATATTTTTCTATATAAATGAATAATAATAATAATAAAGTTTTCATGAAAATTATATTGGACACTTTTATGTAATTTATCAACAGAAAAACAGGAAAATTAATGTTTTTTATACTAAAAATACAGATATTAATTGCTTGAGTTGAGCATAGATTGAGCTTTTGAAACTCTATTTATGACAATTTTATAAGTAGATTTGCTTTTCTTTGGCAGAAACTAAGTAGAAGAAAAATAGAAAATTTACTAAAAGAAAAATAGAAATTGTAGACGTAGACAAGTTGATCTTTCCTCCAAAAGCATAAAATATGGCGGCTTCTCCACGTTATACGGTACTTAGGGCCTTGGGCAAGTCTTAGTTAAGATTTTTATTTTAATTGTATGCAAAAATATAGCTATTTTCTATTTTATCATGGTATTTACTAATTTTCGTTGTGGCCGTTTAATTCGTGGACGTTAGGCTTTGGAGCCATATTATATTGGATTTGCAGGTGAGGGATAGTGTTGGTGACGTGTCCATGGATTGGTATCCACTACTTTTCAATGTTGTCATCTGCCAATATGCGCTTGAGAGCAACCCAAATCACAACACCACGTCAAGGATTTGTAGCTCAAGTGACTAAAAACATGGATTTGTAGCTCAAGTGACTAAGAATATTTGATTTTACATTCCAAGTGTGAAGTAGGTTCGGTTCCCCTTTCTCTTAATATTACTTGTATTTAAAATAATTATAATAAAATAAATAAATCTCGGGCACCACTATAGAATTCTTGCTAATAATAATGGTCATGGGCTCAATTTAGAATTTCTGGGCCAATTTTCAAAACCAAAACCTCTGTCAAATGGGTTTGGAGATATGGCCCATTTTGTTGGACTGACTTGGTATTGGGCCTCAAAGTCATCTTTTGCATCTGTGTTTTTCTTTTCTTTTAATTTTTGGGCAGTGTCAGGTAAAGTAGTTTGTTAATGATATGGTATGATTATGAATGATAAGGCTGTGGATATAAGCAACAAAATCCAAGAAAAGGAAAGGTGGAGGAGGATAGGGAAACATGGCAAGGTTGGTGGTAGTGCAGCATCAGCAGCAGAGACAACCTTCTCTCTCTCCTCTCCCTTCTTCTCTCTCTG
Organism: Prunus yedoensis; assembly: GCA_005406145.1. Classification (NCBI taxonomy): domain Eukaryota; kingdom Viridiplantae; phylum Streptophyta; class Magnoliopsida; order Rosales; family Rosaceae; genus Prunus; species Prunus yedoensis. Next base: position 43,947 of record BJCG01001774.1, on the reverse strand, counting down.
ACTTCAACGGCACCAGACTCCACACTCAACTCCAGGTTCTGCTTTTTGTGTCTGTCTTTGACAAAATTTTTTCTACTTTCTGTTCTAAGTTCCACAATGTTGGGAATCTCAACGGACTGATTTACATAATAAATGGATGGCTTGTTTTCTTTGATGATAATTTAATAACTTGGCAATTCTTTTAATCCCTATTAGCTTTGAAGATATCCTTCTCAGAGCTTCGCTACAAGTAATGTAGTTCTTAACATCAATATACCATTTGCAGTACAGGAGAAAGGTATCACAGCCAAAAGAAACATTATATGTTTACAGCATCAAATGCAAAGAAGAGTCTTACAGTGGGTGGCATCCAATCCATTGTCTTGTTCTTGTCAAGACTTTTCGTCAAAGACGGTCTTCAGGTACTTACCATTTTCAACAAATTTGTCTTTCCTTTTTCCTTTAGCACATGTGTCTTCTGTCTTTTGTTCTAGTTTTCCATTTCTTATGTCTCAGGCACTTGACTTTGAACTTACTTTGGCAGCTGAGTTTGCTTAGCAGACCAAGAACACCCATCATAGAGCAATTGTCTGGTGAATCAAATAAGGATTGTGCTGATTTTTCTTCAAAGGTATGCTAGAAAGTTGTCCTCCATGGCACGCATTTGTGAATTGGACATGAAATTCCACATAATATTTTCTACTTACTATATATTGCTAATATATAATCAGACTAAAGATTTTGCAGTTCCTAGGAGGAATGCAATGGCCTTTATCTTGTCATCTTACATCTTCTCTGGAGTCAGTTTTCAGAGTGTTGCATTTGCTCAACATCTGTTATTGGGTTAAGGGAATACATAGATAGTTTTGATGGGTATTCATTCAAGTACCCTTCGAACTGGATCCAAGTCCGAGGTGCTGGAGCAGACATATTCTTTAGAGACCCTTATGTTCTTGATGAAAATATCTCTGTGGAGTTTTCCTCTCCTTCATCCTCCAACTACAAGAGCGTGGAAGATCTTGGTCCGCCTCAAGAAGCCGGAAAGAAAGTACTTAAGCAGTACCTGACAGAGTTCATGTCTACAAGACTTGGCGTGAGGCGCGAATCAAAAATTCTTTCCACATCTTCAAGAATTGCTGATGATGGGAAGCTTTATTATCAAGTTGAGGTAGGTGGTGATTGATTGTGATGTTGTAAATGTCTCTTCTATGCATTTTACAGCACTTATTAGATCAGCCATAATCTGCCTCAATGGTGGGCTCGAAGAACTCTAGGCTTCCTTTGGTTTGGTAAAAATTATATGATCTATGTATGCCAACTAATTCTGAAAGAAGCATTTCTCACTTGATGGTTTGCTTCTAATCTGAAATTTATATTGATGCCTGCATTGTTTGAGTACTTTATTTATTATGTTCTTTGAAATGTGATTTCTAGGTAAACATAAAATCATACGCAAACAACAATGAGCTAGCTGTTATGCCGAAAGACCGATTAGTTCGCCTGGAATGGGACAGGCGGTACCTTTCTGTTCTAGGAGTTGAAAACAACCAGTTATACGAGTTGAGATTGCAAACACCAGAAAATGTGTTTGTGGAAGAAGAAAGTGATCTTCGCCGGGTTATGGAGTCCTTCAGAGTGAACAAGATTGCTGCTTAGATACATACGGTTGTACAAATTTTGTAATCCAAGGTTTCCTTTTCCTTTATCCTTTCTCTTGGGATGCCAATTTTCAGTTCTGGTTCTGCAAAACATTGATTGTTTAATTTGATGGATGCTCTTAGTTGTTGTAAGTTTTCTTTGGTAGTATGTTATGTTGTCACATTTGAGAAATTTGTCTAATTGAATGATGTGCCCGATTCCAATTTTTCAAAACCATTGTGGATGAATATGATAATCAAAACCAATAACATGAGGCAATCCAAATGTGAAATATTGAAATTTCTAATACCATCTCAAACAAACATTGTATTTTTCTTTTTGTTCAGTCAGTTTGTAATTTGCAGTACAGGGGACAAAATCTTCAGATATGAATTACACCTAAATTAGAGGAACTCTCAAGACCAAGATGATATGTTACAAAAAAAAAATTTACAAATGACGCATTGCAGTACATGATGACAATTAATCTCATTCCGAGCAACTTCACAAATTAAAACTCATATTCATGACCTGACTTCAAATTCCCCTGCTCGAGTGAGAGCTCGAAAACCCTTGTAAGGAGGTTTTGGTAGATTTTTCAAATCCAGTTTATCTATTTGCAAGCCAGAGAGAGCAACACCCATGATCCTGAAACCCACTTGAAATGTGGGAAACACATGAAGGCGCTCTAATCCTGTCTCAAGCACTAATGTTCCAGACATTGCAGGGCTTTGTCTTTAGGAATCCGCCCAATTGACCATGAGCAAGTCTACAAAAAAACAAGAAGCTTTCATTATATTAAAACCAAAATCCAACCAGGAGAATTATGCATTCTCATACTTAAAACTTTTTCTGAAACTGCAGATATTGCAATCAGAAAGCATAACAGAAGTGAAGAATATTATTTGTCTTAGAAAAGAAAAGCAGAAGACATTCACTACGATTTCATCTAAGATAAACTGAAATCAAAATTCAAGGCAGTTGTCATGCCAAGGATGAGTTAAATCACGATTCTGGGTTGTTAGTACCTTATTAGCAAGAATGTTCACTGTTCCATAATTTGAAGTCAGATCAGCTGATAAAATGCATGGAGGCAATTGAAATTGCACAGTTATTGAATCAATTGTCTTTCCAGGATCATTTCGTATTCCAACCAACACACTCACACGACATGTCCCAGCGTCTGAGGTTAGCTGAGGCTTTACGTAGATTGGAGAGCTCTTCAACTTTCTAACCCTGCACAAAGAAGTATAGAATTATTTAGAAAATAAAACAGGCCATAGATACTGAAATACCGCACTTTATTAAGTAGCTTAGCATCTTCCCCCAAACTCATCCATATTGCCCATTTAGACATTGAGCACCATAATAATTAAGTATATTGCCCTTAACAAGCTACAGTACTGTCCCAAAACTTAAATAAAAACAGAGTAAATTTTAATAACCTAAGTGTCCCTTTAACACCACACACCTGTAGCTCATCAGTTTAAACTGTCCATCAGGAGGCACAAATGACAGAATTTGTTGGGATTCCCAAGGGCGAAATCGAACACATGGATGGAATCTTACATCATCAAGAATAGAAGGGTTTGCAAATGAAAGAGTCAAATCAGGAACACCTGAGAGATGGGAGTTCACTTGCACTTCACCATATATCTCGCATTTCACCAGGACCCCATCCCTGAGAAGCACACACAAACTTTAAGTACAAAACCTTGAGATATAAATTATAATCATAAAAGCATTCAATTATAACTACCAAATCTGCAAATCTTCATACAATAATCATCACCATCCATAAATGATAACATGTCTTATAAAATTATAAATTAAATTGCAACCATTATATTCAAATAGATTATTCTCCTCTTCAAACTTCAGATAAGGCACTACTATTCTCATCCAAGTTATTCAAAAAGATTGCAGAAGCAAAGGGTGAACAAAATTCTGCATTCACTTGAAGAGGCCATGTGATTCATATAGTTTGAAAAATGAATAGAATATCCCAAGCTCCTTATCTGTCTGTTTCTAGATTGTAAAGAGTCACCAATTACGAACAGGAAGCATAGTCATTATATATGGAATCTTTAATCCATACCACAGTAACAATATCAAAATGTCATTACCAGAGAGGAAAAGAAAAGGATGGAGATATCATTAAAAAGAAACTGATTGACCTGTTTACAATTGCATCCATTTCTTCAACAAGATCAACATAAACTTCATTGTTAGCATATTTCGGGTCAGCTGTTCTCCATGGAATGCAAGATGATGTTGCACCAGGAAGTGTGTCACTCATGTTGGAACTGTTGCCTGTCACAACACTCAACATCTTGTTAACTATATTTGGTGGAGTAATCATCTCTCTCAGAATATTAGGTTCTGTAGTGAGAGGGAAGCCATTGTCAATCATCTCATCCAGAAGCTGCACATTGCAGTAAAGATTTTGGTCAATTTAATAAGCAAAACTCAATATGGAAAACACTAGATCTACTATCTAATTAGCAGCCAGGTTCTAGTCAGTAAACAATCACATCCATGGAGGGTAAGATGTTGAACTTGGCCATGTTGCTAAAATTCTACATGTAAGCTGTTGACGCAACAATCACAGACTTAGAAGGTAAAATTTGCCCACACAACAGACACGCATTCTAGGAGAAATTAACACACTAGATGACAGTAATGCATTCACTTATGAAATCAAAATAAGCAGAATAGTATACTTAGGACACTTGCCTCATATACGATGACAAAGTTATCTTTTATCAAGTCTTCATTCAAGCCACCAAGATAATCTGAAAGGACATCAGCTACCCTGCAAAGGAACTATAAGTCAAATGGTTAAAGGTCAATCTTGTTTAATGCATACATAATGACATCATAAATGCAAACTACATTCAGCATTGATATTCACCTCAATGGCCATCAAAGGCGGCATTTCAACTTGCGTACATGCTAAAAAAACGTTATCCCCTCGCGAAGAATTTGGAAAAGATAATGGGTTGGTGAAGCAATCACCGGTTGCAGCTATAACAAACCACACATTATGTTGCGAAGCATGAAAAATGGAAATTGATAATGCGGCAACCAAAAATCTAGAATGAAGCTAGATTGTCATAGGTACCTTGGGGAAATCACCTTGAGAAATGGTATGTTCCCAAAACCATGCACATATGGAACGGTCCACACGCTGCCCAGTAAGCTGTTTCTCCAGATTACCTCACTGTGAAATCCCAAAAATTAGCATAAAGTGAAATCTTTTTTGTTCTACTAAAATTCGTCAATTAAATTTGGAGATCAAATGGGAAATCAAATCTCTAAAAGAGAAAATTCAATGACTAAATAAAAGCAATACAAATTCAACTGGGTTTAACGTGATTAAACAAAAGAACAAAAAAATAGTAATTAGCTATGATATAATAGAATTCACAGATTTGGCGACTTACCCAGAATCTGATAGCAGAAAAATGCACTGCAACATCTCTCTATTTTCGTCAAGGCGGTAAATTTAACGAGAGTGAAGCTTGTGGAGACGAATATAATCGCAGATTAGCTCATTAGCATATCTCTCTCTCTATCTCTCTCTCTGTCTCTCTGTGTAAAGCCAACGAAACAGAAGAAAAAAATACCTGCTTTAACCTCTTCAACAGCAGAACTCCGCCTCTTCGCATCCACCTTGTTGGATTCAGATTCTGTGATTGCTGGGCTACTGGGTTTTTACCATCAACCAAACTTGTAGAACGAAAGAAAGGCCCAAAAGTTAACCCGAAACCTAACCAACACAACTGAAAAGCCCAACCCAACTCATTGCCGTTTCGGAGCAATGGGCATTGCCTCTTTAAGGCGCGAAAGTGTTGGTCGGTACGCGCGTCGTTTTGACTTATTTTTTTTGAGTGGCTGAATGAGAGGCTAAGGAGTCGTTAGAGTGTGGATATAAACAAATCAAAAAAGAGTGGTGGTGGGTCATACCCTCTTATCCTCACTGAATGTTCGAAGGAGAGAACGCCAAGAGAAGAAGAAGACGACGACATGAATATTTCAAGAATTTCAGTGAACCCAAAAGAGAGAAAGAAAGAAAGAAGAAGAAGAAGGTTGGTCTCGTGGTGGATAGAAAATTCTAGTAATAGAAGAGAGCGGGCACGGTTGGTGGCTGTGCAACCGCAGCAGAGACACCCTTCCTTCTCTCTCCTTCCTCCTTCCTCTCTCTCTGACTTCAATGGCACCAGACTACTTCACTCCCAACTCCAGGTCCTCTCTCACTCTTGTTTGTAATGGGTAGAAGCTAGCTTTTCTTTGTTCAGTCAATTTAACCCATTTGTAGGAAAGTGTTTAACTTACATGCATTTCTTAGTTAGCGGCCATCTATTAATTGTTGCAGTGTAAAAGAAGGGTGTCACAGCCAAAAGTAGCATTGCAAGTTACAGCATCAAGTGCAAAGAAGATTCTTATAATGGGGGCACCCGATTCATTGGTGTGTTCTTGTCAAGACTCCTGTCAAAGAAGGTCATCAGGTATTCTCATTCTCTTCAAGTTTCGAACTTTTTCCTTTCTATCATTTTTCCCATTATGATTTTGCTTTCTTTTCTTTTTTCAAGTATTTTGTACCATGTACTTGTAAACTGGTTTGTCCTTGAACAATGTTTTCAATACGTTGATAAGTTATAACATCAAGTTTTATCTTGGCAGGTGACTCTGTTTACCAGAGGAAAAGCACCATCACTCAACAGTTGCCAGGTGAATCCGATAAGGACTACACAGATTTTGCTTCAAAGGTATTGTACTAGTGTCACTAAGGATTGAAGTCCTTTTCTTTAACTTGGAATTCTTCCCAGATTCCATTTTCTAATAATCATGTTCGGCTAGATTTTGCACTTGAAAGGAGACAGAAAAGACTATGAGTTTGTGAAATCCAGTCTTTCAGCTGAAGGCTTTGATGTTGTTTATGATATAAATGGTGCGCATAGTCTTTACCTTTAGCCTCTGTACTTTAAAGTTTTGCACTAGGATAAAGTTCTTCTTTACTATACTCACGCTTCTGCTCAATAATCTGCACTTCGGTTGGAAATTTTCAGGACGAGAGGCAGAGGAAGTTGTGCCAATAGTGGAGGGGACTACCGAAGTTAGAACAGTAAGAACAGCCTACTAATGGACTTTCATATCCTAATTAGTAAAGCAACTTAATTATTTCACCTTTATTTCTTGATGATTCTCCAGTATAGTCATCTTGTCCTGGATACGGTATTAGATTGGGACCCGTTGAAGTAGAAGTCAACTCTAACAAGCAAACATGTTATGCTTTGTGTGTAATATTGGCTTCTGGTTAGAAGAAACAAGACTATCATAAGAGATTTTATCAAAATATTCTGGAGTATGGAGATTTGGAATTCTACAGTCTCTCCGTCATAAAGTCAAGTACCTTTTACTGAAGCTTACCATTTTACTTTCTCCGTAAGGAAATAAGCCTGGTAAATACGTTTAAATTGAGGAGAAGCAAGCTGATATAATCAGGTGTACAGAAGATCAATGGTAATGATGTAGTGAGAGATGTAATTGTGAGTCAAATGGAACTAAAGAATCAATCATGACCTGGAACAATCAACTTTTATAGTGCAGATTAATGATTATGGTTTGTTTGACTACATTGTTCTAGCAGGGTAGAACTAATGTTTTGATGCGGAAAAGATATAGAATTGCAGTTATTTTCTCTTCTATATAATTCCAAATTTTGGAAGATCTAAGAATTCCACTGATTCTCAGGTATATATACTGCTCTTCAGCCGGGGGTCTATCTCAAATCTGATCAATTACCTCACTTTGAGGTATGTTTGATGTTATAAATGACTTACTTATTCATGTTTTGGGAAGTTGGATCTTTGTTTAAAGAGCATGTAAACAAGGCTTTGTTTTCTGGATACAAATGTGAAATGTAATTTGATCTTTGTCAAAGGCAGAGATTGAAGAATAGCCTTCCCAATTAGACAAAATTATAAATGAATAGGTTCTAAAACTTTTAACTTGATTTGAGCAGATGAAAATAAGTTTGGAAATAATTAAGGCCAATCCAATCCAGACTTTACCTACCTGAATTTGCATGTCGGAAGATGCAAACATGCTTTTCTCATTGTTGAGCTCAGTCTCTTCTTAGCCGACATTTGTAGTTTTTAGTAGTACTCTTGTAGTGTGATTCAAATTTCAAATCAATCTTATCATGGCAGTGTGGAATTGAACCTTAATTAGTTGCTCTAGAGTATTGATGATGCTCTTCCTAACTTATTTTACCTCTGTGCTACTTTTTTCTCCTCCCTATTTCCTTTTATTGTCTTTCCATAATTCTTAACTTGATGGGGGCCTGGTGATAGACCGATGCAGTTGATCCAAGAGCAGGCACAAGGGAAAGCTTGAGACAGAGAGCTTGCTCGAATCAAAGGGTGTCAATTGGACTTCTATAAGGCCAGTCTACATCTATGGACCATTGAACTACAACCCTGTTGAAGAGTGGTTCTTCCACCGGTTGAAGGCTGGCCGCCCAATCCCAGTTCCAAACTCAGGGATACAAATAACACAACTTGGTCATGTTAAGGTTAGTGAAGTGCAGTCTTAATGTACTTTTAGATATATATACATATTGTAGTTGCAGCATGAGGGCAAGTTTTTAATGTGATTTCGTTTGCAGGATTTAGCGACAGCCTTTATTAAGGTTCTTGGGAATGAAAAGGCAAGCAAGGAAGTATTCAACATCTCTGGAGAAAAATACGTCACCTTTGATGGATTAGCAAAAGCATGTGCAAAGGTAATGACTGTCGATAAGTTTGTAGATGGACAAAAGATTGTGATGTTCTCAAACGAAAGTCTGTCATATGTTTTTTCTTTTGTAGGCTGGTGGTTTTCCTGAACCTGAGATCGTTCACTACAACCCCAAAGAGTTTGATTTCGGCAAGAAGAAGGCATTTCCATTCCGTGACCAGGTGAATATGGTTGCAGAGCATGCATGGCTTCAAAAAAAAACCAAATAATTCACAACTTGAATAAGGTGGAACCTTGTCTAACCAAGTTTGATTGATTATGTTGTTGATTTGTTGCAGCATTTCTTTGCATCGGTAGACAAAGCAAAGAGCGTGCTTGGCTTGAAACCTGAATTGACCTGGTGGAAGGTCTTGCAGACTCCTACAATCTAGACTTGGTAGAGGAACTTTCAGGAAAGAAGCTGATTTCTCAACAGATGACATCATTCTTGGAAAGAGTCTGATTCTCCAAAGCTAATTGCTGTCATCTCTTTTGCTCCCTCAATTTTCATCAATCAGGATCAAGAGACTTGTCTATGGTGCTATAATTTTCCAAATTATTTTTCTTCAATGCAAATCCCCTTGAGCCAATTAGCAACCATCTTCCTTCAGAGGTTGGGATTTAGTCCAATGTCCAAACATTATCTTAAAACTTTCAGTGTCAAGTCCAGAGACTATCTAGAAATGTTGGTGCAAAAGTCCAACATATTATTGAAAAATAAAACTCTATGACTAGCCCTTTGAATTGTTCCAATGGATTGGGTTGGCGTATGGCAATGAATAACTGTACAACTGTCAACAATCAAAGATAAACAACAATTCCAAGCAATCACTCAGATTCAACCACATTGCTCCTTCTGGGGAACATTGTATATGGGTTGCGTTGCCTCTCAGAAACAGCTTTGGACCAATTTTTGTGTGACAAATTGAATAACCAAACACTATTTTCTCAATCAGTTGATATGGAGAATAAATAGAATAGAATTCGAACATATAATCTCGAGTGCTTCTATTAACAACTTAAACTTCAAATTACAATTTTTTAAAGTTAGAATTTTTTGCTTAGTTTAATTGGAAAACTATTCTAGGAATGAGAAAATCACATATCAAATCAATTCAACTTATCATTCACAGCTTAAGAAGGAAAGTTCCTATACTAAATAAATACAAAAAAAAATGCCAAAAGGAGAGTAGATACAAATCAGTGGCTCAAAATCAGGAAATGATAAATAATCCGAAGAATCTGACCGTTAAATCAGAGATCCAAAATTTGAGGAATCGGTCATCCAAGAATATGTGACCGAATATTCTGTTTTTTTTTTAAATAGCCATTTTCAGTCACTTTTCTCAGCTTCTTCTATTTCCATGCCAGTAGGTCAGCAAATAGTCCAATAGTTCACACTCCATAAATACATTATCTTAAACATATTTACTACAAAAACCCAAAATATATCCAAAGATCCGGTCGGTTAGCGTTATCCTATGAAGTAATGGGGCCCTCTTATCCTAATTAATTTAAATTGGCCCCAGCAATTTAATTTCTTGTGCTAATTAAACTCAAACGCGTCTTACTTGGACCAACTAACAAAACTAGAAAAAATAAAAAAAAAATAAAAAAGAGGGGTGCCTGGTTGCTTCTAGGAGGGTCTACCTTAGGCAACGTGGGCAGATCTGTTCTCTAAGTTAGATGCTGCCACATGTCCACTCCCCTTTCAATCGCTGGACACGTAAAAAATCCAATGGACCCTACTGCACTAATATCCCAAAAGTGACCGGTGGTTTGGGTGAAAAGTTGGTTTTACGTGGTGAGGTGTGATTGGCGGGCCCCGCGTTAGTAATTTGAGTCGACAGAGAGCGGTGCCAGGTTTCCGGAGCCGGTGAGTTTTCGTGTGAGGAGATTTAGAGGTTTGGTCTTTTTCGTTTGGTTGGCACAGCAACCTCTCTGGTCGGTCGTGGTGGAGCAATATAAACATATGTATTTCCTAATTCTCTATTACCATTTACCCCTGAAATTTTTTTTTTAAAATAAAATAAATATCATTGGTTTTAGCGCTTTTTTTCTTAATAGAAAGATATTTTCACGTTCAAACAAAAACAAATACAGATATTTTAAAGTTGAAATAAAAAAAATCATTAATTTCCTTAAAAGTGGAATTTTTAATATAGAATTTAATTTATAATAAATTTCCCCAAGATGATATTGGGTTATAATAAATTTCCCCACTACATGAAAGCAGCGTCGACATTTCTTATGAATTGCACGTGTAATAATGAAAAAATACAAGGTTAGAATCGTCTATGAAAAGCAAAATGGTGGACTTAGACTTAGAGGATCAACAGTTTATTATTAATTAATTTGCAGCCCATGTCATGCATCGTCCAGTGCCATAAATCTTCTCTGGTCTCTTTAACTGTCGGCATAAATCCGCCACATTGAATTTTGATATTGATTTTTAATTAGATAACGCCTTGAAGATTTAGGAGGAAGATTCTTCCATCTTTGAATATATTATGTTAATGACTAATGGGCCCCCAGTGGAAAAGTGACACTCCAAGATCAATCTTCCTCCTAAACTTTCCTCCTAGACCACCAGTATTATTAACTACTTTACCATAAGCTTGCATTTTAACCATAATTAATCCTACTCACCCCGTAATTTCCCCATCCCAAAATCAATTAAAAAAATAAAAAATTATGCCCCCAAATCCTATATAACCCCCCACCCCCCCCACTTCAACTTCATCATCCAAAACATCAAGCTCAAAACATTCTTAAGCAAACACAAGCGCTTTTCTTCGAATCACTTCCTCAAGCACTTCCTCAAACCCTTAACCTTCCTCTCTTCCTACCTAGCAAAATCCACTTCAGCTCAACCACCATGGCTCCAGATATCACCACCACCACCGCCACCACCATGGTCCCCGCCACCAAGGCAGCCAGTGGGCCCAGCAGGGCTTACGTCACCTTCCTGGCCGGCACAGGTGACTATGTGAAGGGTGTGGTTGGCTTGGCCAAGGGGCTAAGAAAGTGAAGAGCAAGTACCCTCTGGTTGTGGCCATCTTGCCAGATGTCCCCGAGGAGCACCGTCAGATCCTGGTCTCCCAAGGCTGCATAGTGAAGGAGATCGAGCCTGTGTACCCTCCGCCCACCAGACTCAGTTCGCCATGGCCTACTACGTCATCAACTACTCCAAGCTGCGCATTTGGGAGGTAACGTATATTCCATTTTCTGCGTTTGCATGCTTTCTACACGTGTCTCTTTATTTTAGGTTATTGGGTTTCAACGCGTGTCCTGTCTGTCGGTTAGGTTTTTAAGGGTACTGTATAAATTGACTTATTAATTAATTTAATGTACGGTCAGTAGAATAAACTTGGGTATGAAACCAAACACACAGTACTATAGTAAACTGGATGTTAAGTTTTATTTGTTCTAAATTTTTTTAATGATTTTTGCAGTTTGTGGAGTACAGCAAGATGATCTACTTGGACGGTGACATCCAAGTTTTTCAGAACATTGACCAACTGTTTGACTACCCAGATGGCTACTTCTATGCTGTGATGGACTGCCTTTCTGTGAGAAAACTTGGAGTTCCAGCCAACAGTACAAGATTGGGTACGGCCAGCCAGTGCCATGACAAGGTCCCAGTGGGCCCAAGAGTTGGGCCCAAGGCCTCCCTCTCTACTCAACGCTGGCATGTTTGTGTATGAGCCAAGCTTGCCCGTTTACCATGACCTCCTCAGAACCCTCCAAGTTTCTCCCACCACCTCTTTTGCTGAGCAGGTAAATATTGGACCCACCACAACCTCCAATTGGGTTTATTTATATAATCTGACATGAAATTTGGTGCAATTTTGGCAGACTTTCTGAACGTGTTTTTCAGGGACAAGTACAAGCCCATCCCTTCAAACTACAACCTTGTTTTGGCCATGCTCTGGCGTCACCCTGAGAACATCCAGCTTGACCAAGTCAAAGTTGTTCACTATTGTGCTGACGTGAGTACTAATCACATCTTTAATCACAGCTTGATCACACAACTAATTAAGATCTCAGTTGCTAATGAATTTTGTTTTTTGTTTAGGGGTCTAAGCCATGGAGGTATACTGGGAAGGAGGAGAACATGGAGAGGGAGGACATTAAGATGCTGGTAAAGAAATGGAGGGACATTTATGACGACGAGTCATTGGACTTCAAGAACATTGTGGCTGCAGCCGAGGCTGGAAATGGCGCAGAACGAGTGGACCTGCAGGCATTCAAGGCGGCTCTGTCGGAGGCTGGCGTTGTCAATTTCAGAACCGCCCCATCTGCTGCTTAGTTGGCCCCTGCTGTTTCTCAAAGAGAATGAAGTCACATAGAAAGTATTGGATTTTTTTTTCTTGTCTCCCTAGGATTATTTAACTTGGGAGTCATTTTTTTAATGTATTAGGAGTGTGAGGACCCTTATTTTGTTTGGTCTAAAGAGGATCATTCATGTCCTCTGTTATTTAGTTCTAAATATATTTTTAATTTATATATTTGCAATTTGTGACTTTCACTTTGTTCTTGAAGGCCAACCTTTGAACAAACTAATATGAAGCATTGAGCAAGAAACCAATATAGAGTATGAATGGTTCAAACAACTAATATGGGGAAACCCTCATCAGTTATTATTATTTTTTTATTTTTTATATAAGCGATAATCTACTTTAACGAACAGCTTTTTAGCTGCGCTAGAGCAATATATCGGTTCACACTGATTGAAGTGTCCACCTTTAAAAGCACAGATTCTTGAAGCTGATTAATTTCCAATGAGTCAATAGAGATGCCTAATGAACATCTTAATGCAAACTCATTTGCTTGAAGCAAAGCTGAATTGTTCTCGTACTGTCTCTTCTGTGACAAGAGATGTGCTGCTTGGATTTGGGGCCTCACCTCCTTGTAAAATCTAACACAGGCATCAAACTCCTCTTTCATCTTAGCTGCAGTGGCATTGTGGCTTAGCTCTCTGAAAGTCTCAAGGTTTTGAGCTCTATAGAAATCAGTGAGAGTTTAGGCAGGTCAGCTGAGGTGGTGCATGGGACAGTTTGTAAATTTGTCACACATTTTTTGGGTTTTGGGTTTTGGAGCAAATCTTGGTCAGGGTCTTGTTAGAGACTGCAAAAGAAGAACCTATGAAAAAAGAAGCAACAATCACAATAGCACAGCAGATTGCAGAGCTAGATGAAACCATTTTTTTTTTCTTCTTCTTTTTTGTTCTGTGGCCTTCTAATGGGATTAGTAACTTAAATACTGGCAACTTAGGCTTAGTTTAATGAATCATTTATATAAAGAATATGCAGTTTCACTTGGTTCTTACTTAAACCCAACAAAACTGACACACTAATCTTAATGCCACATACACTTTAAGATTGGTTTGATTTGGGTTGGGCTTCAACTTCATATATTTTGTTTATTGGACTGATGTTTAAACCAAGCCCGCTATGGTTTGTTGTTGGCGTATGCTGTTCCTAAGCTTTGCCCCCAAATGATATGTACGACATCTTTGTGTTAGCCTTCACTCAAATTATTACACATTATTGATTCTCATGAATTTTGTGATTTGATGATATTTTTGTTAAAACTAATATAATACTTTTACTCCAAAGTATTAAATCTTCCCTAACCTCTTCCCCAATCAAATAAACCAATAAGGAAATGTATTAATAGGCTAAATAGCATGCGCAATATTTTGATTTTTTACCATTACAGTTCAATTAGAATCAAGAAAATTTAATTACGAAAAGTGTTATATCACACCAAAAAGATATTACAATATGGATTGCAATGTCATAGATCACATAAGTTGAGAATAAGAAGTTGGTGTACGTAACAATACTAATAAGAAAACGAAATATTAAATCAATAGCCCAAATTGCTGGTTCCTTACACTCAGAATTCGAATCTCCCTTCCCGTAGATTATAGTAATTCAAAATACCACATTGTCTTTTAAAAAAAACAAAAAACAAACATCATATCTACTTTGCTCTTCATTCCCCTTATACACATCTAGTTTTGACTTTGTTCATATGAATACGTACAAGGAAAATAATTATATACTTGCCTAAATTGAAAGCTTTCAATCCGAGCAATGTATTACAAGATTATCTTTTATAATTTGGGATTTAATGCTAAAATCAAAGAATAGCTCTCTCAGATTTGTTATATAAAACACTTGGATGCAAATTTAAGTAATAAGCGAATTGAATAGGAATGTAGGCAATAAATAAATAAATAAATAAATAAATAAATAAATATATATATATATATATATATATATATATATATATATATATATATATATATCAATACGAAACCAACATATCGGATTCTGATTCAGTGTTATGAATGCATGAGATACAATATGAAGAAAAATCAAAAGGGTTTGAAGCTTAAGTTGACTTCACAATTCAACCTTTTTCCTATACATACATGTAAGTTTTTTTTTTTTGCAGCAGGAGAGTTGCCAAAGACAATGGCAAAGTCACAATAAACAGTGCCAACATACCCGTCTCTGTTGCTAGTTAGAAAGAAATCTTATAGAAATAGAAGCATATATTAGAATGAATTAATCCATAGGACCAAGGAGGAGAGCTAGGCTGAATATTTATAGCAAAGAGTAGTTTAAATAAATAAATAAATTTGTTTTTTCACAGAATCATAATATATATTTGGATATTGCATACATCAATGTGACAATAATGTCATTTGTGATCAAGCTTAATAACAAATCTATGTGTAAAAAAGAAAACAAAAAATTAATATGATGGGTCAAGAATCAAGATGGAGATGCGTATGCATATTGATGTTGTAGTGTTGGCCACCATGGTATCACAAATGTGAAAACACGTTTTCCAGGACAAACAATAGCTCTATATGGCCAGAGCATAACGACCTCTAGGGTTCTAGTATGAAGGTCGTACATGACTTGGCGATTACACAATTGTAGATACAAGACATCCTCGTTATTTGGATCGAAATCTTGCACCATTATAGTCTTTTCCCAGCAGCCTACATTTTTGTATCGACTCATGAGTGGAGTTTCCGAAACAATTTGATCGGTGTAAACTTTGTGTACTAAACACCATTTGTTGTTGGCCTCATGATCAAGATCATCGTCTTTCAACTCCCAGATACTAACACCATCGTGGTGTCCACCATCCGGAGTTGTATAGGGAAACAGTAGGCACATTCGCAGGCGCCCTCGGCACACACCCAGGAAATCAAAATGTGCACGCCGCTCTTCATCCGGCTTACCAATGAAACGGCAATGAAATGTATGGTGGTCAACAGTATCATCAGTAATCATACTACTACTAGTGTTAGGGTTATCATTGGAAAAGGGATCCAAGCCAAAAATAAAATCCTGTCCCCGCCAATACAACATCCCATTGTGAGCAACACCAGCATCAGCAGACAAACCATTCAAACAAAAACTTTGTGGGCTTAATGCAACTGCCTCTGTCCATTTACCACTCTCAGAACAGAATATTTGCAAGTTGAACTGAAAGGAAAAAGGCGTTGCCTAATTAACCATAGGAATTATTATTTGCACAATCTTGTACCTGTACCTGTAAGATTCTTGTTTTCGATCTCCAATATCAATGTCATCATCATCATTTTGGTGCTTAGGATTGCATATGAATCCAGCTCGTACTACCTTGTGACATCGAGGGGTAGGAGGAAGAGCAACCCACTGCTTAGTGTAGGGATTACAGATGTAGTAGTCACGTTGATTGTACCAAGTTGCGCAGCAACAAACTAGATCCTTATAGGTCCCAACCACAAGTGGTTCTCTTCCTGTGGCTCCATAGTAAGGGAGGAAACTGAAAGAGAACTTCCGCCTGTGTTTGCTGTGTAGTCCCAACTGCTCCTCTGTTGAAAAAAAATCCGTCTTCGGATCTGTATTATCCGAGAAGATGAGGGTATGTTTAATGGGGTTTTGCCGTTCATGTTGAATACATAGAAAACGACGAAAGAAATAAGGATCAGAGATGAGAAGATACCAATTTTTGGATACGCACTTGTATTGAGAAGTGGATTTCTGTGGGAGTCGGCAAAGAATTTCAACCAATATGTGGTCAGGCAGGTCATCAATACTCGTGAATTTTGATGAGGATATTGGCAATTTTTTGGATCTTTTAAAGTCAGACTGATGATCATGATCATGATCATGACAGGAGGACGAGGGTAGGTATTGTGATATTCTTGCTCTATAGCTTCTTTTGTACACATGGACCTGGTGCCGCCACCTCTCATACACATGGTGCCAGAAACTTAAGAAGAACGCCAAAGAAACCAATGGAGATTTGCGACTGCAGGTGACGTACCTTATAAGTTGAAGCGTACGTAGAAGGCTAACCTGTACAAAAACTAGGTCACTTTACTTTCTATATATAGAGAGAGAGAGGTGTTTGTTTCAATATGCATATGTGCGATAGGAAAGGAAATAAATACAAGCAAAATAAGGATTCCGAAAGAAATCAACTTTTTTAAGTGGGAGGGAAAGAAATACAAACTAAACAAGGATTAGGATAGGAATTAATAAATCATTTATATATTTTGTTTATTGGACTGTGGCCTTCTAATGGGATTAGTAATGGGATTAGTAACTTAAATACTGGCAACTTAGGCTTACGTTAATGAATCATTTATTTAAAGAATATGCAGTTTCACTTGGTTCTTAATTAAATCAAACAAAACTGACATACTAATCTTAATGCCACATAAACTTTAAGATTGGTTGATTTGGGTTGGGCGTAAACTTCATATATTTTGTTTATTGGACTGATGTTTAAACCAAGCCCGCTATGGTTTGTTGTTGGTGCATGCTGTTTCTAAGCTTAGCCCCAAATGATATGTCGTATACAACAAAGGAGATTCGTACGACATCTTTGTGTTAGCCTTCACTCAAATATATTATTACACTAATTACTGATTCTCATGAATTTTGTGATTTAATGATATTTTTGTAAAAACTAAGGTAATACTTTTACTCCAAATTATTAAATCTTCCCTAACCTCTTCCCCAATCAAATAAACCAATAAGGAAATGTATTAATAGGCTAAATAGCATGAGCGATTTTTTACCATTACATTTCAATTAGAATCAAGAAAATTTAATTACGAAAAGTGTTATATCACACCAAAAAGATATTACAGTATGGATTGCAATGTCATATATCACATAAATTGTGAACAAGAAGTTGGTGTCCGTAACAATACTAATAAGAAAATGCAATATTAAATCAATAGTCCAGATTGCCGGTTCCTTACACTTAGAATTCGAATCCCCCTACACATAGAATATAGACTATGATAATTCAAAATACCACATTGTCCACACAAAAAAACATCACATCTACTTTGCTCTTCATTCCCCTTATACACATCTAGTTTTCGACTTTGTTCATGTATGAGATACAATATGAAGAAAAATCAAAAGGGTTTGAAGCTTAAGTTGACTTTACAAGACAACGTTTCCTATAAATACACTGTCTCCTTCAATTCTACACATCATTTTCCAATCACCAAACCCTACTTGAAGCCTTGAACAAAGATCAAAACAATGGCTTCCCCTGACTATTATAAGTCTCATTCATCCCCACGTGTTCCAATGCTATTGGTTCTCTTCTTCCTCCTGATCAATATCACCCCATCTTTGGCTCAAGACACCCAACAACTGATCGATCATATTTGCAGGCAGATGGAGGAGTTTGGGTTTTGCACCCAAACTTTCAAGGAGAATTTGAAGTCTCCAAACGCTGATATTGTTGCCCTCACCCAAATAACCATAGAGCGCGCCAAAGACAATGCCACCAAGACACACGACTTTATTAGGCAGGTGCTTGGCAACACAAACGATCCTGCACTCAAAAATGCCCTCACAGAATGTGAGAATGGTTACCGTGTGGTGATGGATTCGTTTGACTCAGTTGTGCTGTCGTTTTTCCAGAAGGATTACGACAGTGTGCAGAGGTATGAGACTGTGACACCGAGGGCTGAGCCCAGCTGCGACGACCCGCTCAGCACACCGCTTAACACACAAATAGAAATAGGCAGATGAGGATTTTGATTGCCATGGCTTTGGTTTCTTCGCAAGACCTAATGGCTACCCAGCACAACTAGAACTAGGTCTTCCAGAAGCAACCAACCATTTGGATGTCTTAGAAAAAGTTTTTGAAGTTTGTTGATAGCTCATATACTACCATTACGCCGAGCCTCTTGTGAAATCGCCACGTGATTGGAGGCCTGCTAGGTCGCTCGTATACCGACCAATATTGAATGGCGAAGCAAGGGCTGGATCAGTGATCGGAAATATATCCACCGACCCGACTAATGTAGCTCTCTACCCCAAGCCAGTTGGGCATTAATGAAACAGCCTGGTAGGGAAGAAAGGTCGGTTGACGCATATCTCATCCTTAGCTAGATGTCGCCTTGCCCTTCGATCTCCAAATGGACAGGCTAGGGATGCAGAGAGAACATTCAATACACCTCCCATCCCTGTTCGCCTATCACCTCACCACTTGTCCCTTGTCAAGAAAGTAGGTTGTTAGAACATTAAATGTAACACAATCTAAGGGTAGAAGATCTCCTTCATTAAATATCCTGATCACGATCTTCCCCCTATAAATACCCCTCACTAATCTCTGGACAAAGGTAATAAATATTCTCATGATGAAAAACCCTACATCCATTATTATCTACCATAAAAGATAGTTCTTGACTTAGCCATCAGAGAGGGTTCAACTGGGATCAACCCCAGTTCGCTCTTGCTCTGATTTCATTCTACTTGTGCAGGTCTACCCCCGGTGATCACACATCTACCAAGCCATACACAAGTCTGGGTTATCGACACAAGGAGGATACGCGGTTAACAAAGTTATTTGATTACGATGATATTATATGTATGATTATTATATTATTAATAATGGTCACTAAACTTTGACTGTGTTATGTTATGAACATTGAAGCTACATGTTTAGCCAGAGTATATATCTTCAGGGATTCACAATCCTAGTCACGTGTTTGTTAAAAATAACTTGAATTTGACTATGTCTAATCATCCTAGTCTAAAATGTAGATGAATTATTCCAAGAAGCTTGTAGTTTAAGTGGTGGTTAAGCACATTACCATTGCACTAGAGTTCATAAGTTCGACTCTCCCTTCTCCTAATATCTCTTGTATCAAATGTTGTAGTAGAATTATCAATTCCATCAAGAAGCTATGATTAATCCAATATAATCCAGTATGAACCTCATGATAACATAACATGGTCATAGTAGAATTTTATAGTGAGGGCCTTATAAAGCCCTTAGATGAGGCCTATTGCTTAACCATTAGATTAAATTGGTTAGTTTGATCCAACGGTTGAGAGATAGGTGGGCAACTGGATCAACGCCAATACTGTGGGCGGACCATGCTAATCTCATAGTAAACACAGCCTGAGTTAAGCCTTGGCCCAAACTTGGTTCTGTCTTGTATCAACCTAAAGCTCAATACAGTGGCGGTCCTATAAGGTTTTGGAGGCCCTAGGCAAATTACCAAAATGTGGCCTTCTATTCTCTATGTATCTTCATGCAATATTTTTTCGGTAAGTTAAAAAAATTATATGAGCTCAAGTCAGAATTATAACCTAAAAAAAAACAAACAAATTGTAATTCACCAAACAACAGATTGGATCCATGTCCATTTTAATTGAAAAGTTCTCATCTAGTCTAGCCCACCAAATAGGGCCGAAGGGAACTAGTTAGCCACAGTTAGCTTGCTGTCACAATGAGTAGTTAGCTACATTTAGGTAAATGGCAATGTTGAAATTCTAACAAAACTATACTAATACATTATTACGACGTCAAAATTGATCTGCAATCCTTATGGTTTCAAAAAATTTGTTTGGGAACAAGTGCTCAAAATTCCAACAAATTTCATGAGGATTTTGTGATAATTTTGAAATCTGGCTAAAGTTTTGAATAAATTTCTTGTGCCTCCTTTTCTCACTAGAATTTTTGTGATAATTTTCAAACGCATGAATAGTTTTTATATAAAAATGTTTTTGTTGTGAACATTGCATCATGTAAATTTGGTTTGTTAAATATTATAAATATATCAAAGTGAATCAAGGTGATGGGAGTCAATTAAGATATTGGAGAAAACTAACAAAGCCTTCAAAAGTTTTAGTACCTCATTCAACATCTTGTGTAGAACAATAAGTAGAACAAAATTAACAGACGTGAGTCACTGAAGCTCTAATACCATGAAGGATAATATTGAAGTGAGTTGTAATAGTGCATATCATAATCATGATAGAGGAAGAATGCAGAGTCGATGACACGTCAAAACACGACTCATCATTATGCAGATTATGTTTATCACTAATCAAAAGTAATTCAAGTCTCTTCATACATTGGGTTTGGTTGCAATCTCCTATTCCTCTAGCAATCCTGCCCCATTGGTCAGGGATCAGATGAAAAATGTTAACAAATTTTGATCATCCTCATGACTTCATTCACCCTGTTAGCAAGCCTTCCCCTTGTATAAATTATGCTTTATGTAATACAAAGAGAAATAAAATTGTAACTAGAAAACCTTTCTTCTTATACTCTTATTCTGGCAATTCTCTCTTATTTCTTTCTTTCTTTTGGGATTTTTCTTTGATAACTGGTGTGTTCTTAAACAGTGTAAAGTAAAATTACTTAAGAACAGCAAGGGAGCTGAGTCTAACTGTCAACTGATTAGCAGTTTCTTTACTTTTCGGCCTTGGCTAACAATACTAGTCTTAATTTAACAAAAGGAATTAATAATCTAACTTTTTTATTATTAAAAAAAATTCTAATTTAGTTTAATTTAATTTGCTATGGACAAAATAAGAGTACTAATAATATATGTACAGTGAATTAACATAGTGTGGAGAGGGGTTTTATATAGAGCTGCTCCCGGAATTAATAAATCTAATGTTTTGTATTTTAATTTTTCACTCTTCTGGAATTGATTTCATGTGGAATAATGAATTAAGTGGCACTATACCCACCACAGAGATAGGAAACACGACAGCCTTGAAACTCTTGTAAGTTGAGTTCAACCAGTGTATATTTGTGGGTACATACCAGTGGCGGAGCCACCATGGTCCATGGGGTCATTAGGGGTCGCACCACCCTCGGAAGTCATGAAAATGGTCTTGGAGTAGAGGTGTCAAACGAGTCGTGTTGAATTTGTCTGGGCTTTTGAGAATCAGTCCATTTAATAAACGAAGCGTGCCATGCCTGTTCATTTATGAAAATCATCAAGTCCAACTCGAGCTCACGGCTCTAGGCTCTAGCCCATATGAGACTTGGTTTAGTTGGTCCAATTTTAAAGATGTGATCTAGGGGTGGGCATCTTATCCGAATTATCTGCGTACCGACCGTAGCGTACCAACGGTTTGGTTTGGTTTGGTTAAATAATTATTTTTTAATTTTAATTATTATGATCTGATCCGTACCGAAATGTTTGGTTTGGTTAACGGAAACAATATTTCTAACCCGATGGAAACCCGTACTGATCTGATATTTATACTTATTTTATTATTTAAATACAAAACAAGAAACCAAAGGTAAATACAATCAGCATTTTGTATCACTTCTTTATCACTACTGTATCACTTCTTTATCACCATTGTATCACTGCTTTATCACCATTGTATCACTTCTTTATCACCTGGGTACTGTAGCACTTTTTGTTCAGAGAGGAATTTATGAACTTCCTATGTTTTCCAGTTTCAACATTTGACCCGTTTTTTACATGTAACTTTCCAACTGTTGATCCAAATGGATTCAGCGAAAAAATTTAAAGAACCCAAAGCAGAACAAATGTCAAAATCATTTATATAATGTAGAGAATTCAACAAAAAGAACACTCAAAGATTCAAACAACAAACACAAGTAGCTCCAAGTACATCTTGAGTACATTTGAATGATATAGTGACTAAGTTATTTGATTTCATACTTCGATGAATTAGACTATTGGATTTTTATATTTACAAGGATCATTTGTGGTGCATTTGTTCAAGAACTTATGTTATGTGAAAGTATTATAAATTGTATTTTATTAGTATGTTTTTATTACGGTATTACTAGTGTACCGGCCAATCCGAACCGAATATTAGGTTAACCGATCCGAAGTCTACTGAAGTCTTTGGTTTGGTTAACAGAAGAAAAAATGGTCTACCGAAATCTTTGATTTGGTTAACGAAAGCGCCTTCTACCGTTCCAAATCGATTCGTGCCCAGGCCTAATGTGATCTATAATTTGACATGAAATTTAGTCCAATTTTGGCAGGACTTTCTGAACGTGTTTTTCAGGGACAAGTACAAGCCCATCCCTTCAAACTACAGCCTTGTGTTGGTCATGCTCTGGCGTCACCCTGAAAACATTCAGCTTGACCAAGTCAAACTTGTTCACTATTGTGCTAACGTGAGTACTAATCACATCTTTAATCACAGATTAAGATCTTAGTTACTAATTAAATTGTAATTGTGTTTGTTTAGGGTTCTAAGCCATGGAGGTATACTAGAAAGGAGGAAAACATGGAGAGGGAAGACATTAAGATTCTGGTAAAGAAATGGTGGGATATTTATGATGACGAGTCATTGGACTTCAAGAACATTGTGGCTGCAGCCGAGGCTGGAAATGGCGTAGACCAAGTGGACCTGCAGGCATTCAAGGCGGCTCTGTCGGAGGCTAGCGTTGTCAATTTCATCACCGCCCCATCTGCTGCTTAAATGGCTCCTGCTGTTTCTCCAAGAGAATGAAGTCTATATAGAAAGTATATAGGGGGGCTTTTGTTTTGTTTTAATAATAGTATTGTGTTATATAACTAAGGGGAAATTGTAGAGAGAATTGGAAAGTAGAAGAAGACAATTGAAATTGTTCTCTCAACTTGTATATCTCATCTTGATAAGATCTCTTATTTATAGGCTTACAATGGTAAGAAGACATTAACAACTCATAATTACAAGCCCATAACTATGGTATTTAGTGTATAGGTTACATAGAATTAGAAAGGGTGAATGCTAAGAGGTATGGTGGTCATCCACCAACTCATGCATTTACAACATATTGGTTTTTTTGTGTGTCTCCCTATAACTTGGGAGGCATTTTTTTAAAGTATGTTTTAGGAGTGTGATCGAGGACCGAGGATCTTTCATGTCCTCTGGTCTTTGGTTTGATTTCAATTGTCAAGTTGGTGAACAAACTACTATTAAGAGTTGAGCAAGAAACCAATATAGAGTATGAATGGTTCAAACAACCAATATAGGGAAACCCTCATCAGTTATTATTATTTATTTTTTTATATAAGCGATAATCTACTTTAACGAACAGCTAAAACTTATCTAGCTGCGCTAGAGCAATATATCAGTTCACAGTGATCGAAGTGTCCAGCTTTAAAACCATAGATTCTTGAAGCTGATTAATTTCCAGTGAGTCATCAGAGATGCCTAATGAACATCTTAATGCAAACTCATTTGCTTGAAGCAAAGCTGAACTGTTCTCGTACTGTCTCTTCTGTGACAAATGCGCTAATTGGATTTGGGGCCTCGCCTCCTTGTAAAATCTAACACAGGCATCAAACTCCTTCAACTTAGCTGCAGTGGCATTGTGGCTTAGCTCTCTGAAATTCTCAAGGTATTGGTCAGCTTGCTTCCTGCTAGCTCTATAGCAGTGAGTTTAGGCAGGTCAGCTGAGGTGGTGCATGGGGCAGTTTGTAAATTTGTCACACATTTTTTTGGGTTTTGCGTTTTGGAGCAAATCTTGGTCAGGGTCTTGTTAGAGACTCCAAAAGAAGAACCTATGAAAAAAGAAGCAACAATCACAATAGCACAACAGATTGCAGAGATAGATGAAACCATTTTTTTTTCTTCTTTTTTCTTTGTTCTTGGCCTTCTAATGGGATTAATAACTTAATTACTGATTCTCATGAATTTTGTGATTTGATATTTTTGTTAAAACTAAGAAAATACTTTTACTCCAAAGTATAAAATTTTCCCAATCAAATAAACTAATAAGGAAATGTATTATTAGGCTAAATAGCATGCACAATATTTTGATTTTTTTACCATTACAGTTCAATTCGAATCAAGAAAATTTAATTACGAAAAGTGTTATATCACACCAAAAAGATACTACAGTATGGATTGCAATGTCATATATATCACATAAATTGGGAACAAGAAGTTGGCGTCCGTAACAATACCAATTAATAGGAAAACGCAATATTAAATAAATAGCCCAAATTGCCGCTTCCTTACACTTAGAATTCGAATCTCCCTTTTCAAAGATTATAGTAATTCAAAATACCACATTGTCCAAAAATAAAAACATATCATATCTACTTTGTTCTTCATTGCCCTTATACACATCTAGTTTTGACTTTGTTCATGTATATATACGTACAAGGAAGATAATTATATACTTGCCTAAATTGAAAGCTTTCAATCCGAGCAATGTATCACAAGATTATCTTTTATAATTTCGGATTTAATGCTAAAATCAAAGAATAACTCTCTCAGATTTGTTATATAAAACACTTGGATGCAAAATTAAGTAATAAGCGAATTGAATAGGAATGTAGGCGATATACATATCAATGCGAAACCAACAAATCGGATTCTGATTCAGTGTTATGATTGCATGAGATACAATTGAACTTTCTCTATGAAGAAAAATCAAAAGGGTTTGAAGCTTAAGTTGACTTTACAACACAACGTTTTTCCTATAAATACACTGTCTCCTTCATTTCTACACATCACTTTCCAATCACCAAACCCAACTTGAAGCCTTGACCAAAGATCAAAACAATGGCTTCCCCTGACTATTATAAGTCTCATTCATCCCCACGTGTTCCAATGCTATTGGTTCTCTTCTTCCTCCTGATCAATATCACCCCATCTTTGGCTCAAGACACCCAACAACTGATCGATCATATTTGCAGGCAGATGGAGGAGTTTGGGTTTTGCACCCAAACTTTCAAGGAGAATTTGAAGTCTCCAAACGCTGATATTGTTGCCCTCACCCAAATAACCATAGAGCGCGCCACAGACAATGCCACCAAGACACACGACTTTATCAGGCAGCTGCTTGGCAACACAAACGACCCTGCACTCAAAAATGCCCTCACAGAATGTGAGAATGGTTACCGTGTGGTGATGGAGTCGTTTGACGCGACTGCGCTGTCGTTTTTCCAGAAGGATTACGACAGTGTGCAGAGGTATGAGACTGTGACACCAAGGGCTGAGGCCAGCTGCGAAGACTCACTCAGCACACCGCCTAACACTCAGAACCCTCTTACTAATAGAAATAGGCAGATGAGGATTTTGATTGCCATGGCTTTGGTTTCTTCGCATGACCTAATGGCTACTCAGCACAACTAACCAACCATTTGGATCTCTTAGAAAAAGTTTCAGAAGTTATCCGATTATGATGCTATTATATGTATGATTATTAGATTATTAATTGTCACTAAACTTTGACTGTGTTATGTTATGAACATTGAAGCTACATGTTTGGCAAAGGATTCACAATCCTAGTCACGTGTTTGGTCGTCTAAAAATAACTTGAATTTGACTATGTCTAATCATCCTAGTCTAAAATGTAAACGAATTATTCCAAGAAGCCCGAGTTAAGCCTTGGTTCAAACTTGGTTCGGTCTTGTACCAACCCAAACCCCAATATAACTAAAAAAGGGCATATATGAGACAAAATATTAAACTTCATATGGCAAATAATCTGTTTTTTAAATTAAAAAAATCAAGTCAAATTATCTGTCCACGGATGATGCCTTAATGATTTAGGTATCCTTATTAACTAAGTCAAGGATGATGCCTCTATGCTTATCAAACTATGGCAAATAATTTGCTTTTTTTAAAATCAAGTCAAATTATCTGTTCACGGAAGAAACTTGGGCTAATGATTTAGGTGTATCCTTATGACTTTGGTGTGTAAATTTGCGCAAAAGAAAAAGGACATATGTGAGATTATTTTTGGAATATAAGATAAATGTTCCTATGTTGTTCATGCACATAAAATCGCATACAAGAATTATATATAAGACAGTACATGCACGCATACTTGAGCAACAAAAATGGCTTCTGCTAATGCTCATTGGTGCATCAATCTTCTTCCTCTAGCCCTTGTCATATTCATCCTCTTCAATAAATAAGGATTGTCATCGCCATGGCTTTAATTTCAGTACATGAACTCAACGGCACCAAGTTTAATTAACATCTAGCATGCAGCAGACATTGATGTAAAACATATTAAAACTTCAAATTATTCACATAAAACATGGAACCATCCTTGAATCAGAATGCTCATAGAATGAACACTGAAGTCGAACTAACCATACAAAAACTATCTCCTGAGTCACACGAATGGAAGATAATGTTGATCAAAAGATGTACATCTAGAGAAAATAGATCAAGCAACAACTACATAAGAGACAAGAGTGACTCCTGAGGCAGATCATCGGGCTAACAAGGCAACACGATCCTTCTGTATTGCCTGTGTCAGGTTGATATCAAAAAGCTCACATCGTATAGGCATCTCCATCTCATAAAAAGGGTTCTTCAAGACATAATCTGTGTACAATTCATAGATATGTTTCAAGAGACCTTCCATGTGCTGTGTCCCAGGCTCACAGACAACAAAGAACTTTGTCCCTGCAACAAAGAAATTATCCTTATAAAAAAGCACTAGTTTTGCAATCTAAGACACTAATGAAATTTCACTTCCAGGGATTAATTGAACTGTCATAGGAACAAAAAGGAAAATGCATCCTACACCCTACTCAATAAGAATGTTTCAATTCAAAAGGGAAAAAGGCCAAGCCTAAAATAACAGAGACTTAGTTGCTCCGTAAAACTGAACAGCGAAACTTGTCAACACTGAAAGACACATTAACTTTGTGCTGGGCAAATTTCGGACCAGGCAGACAGAGCTGAGCAAACACACGTGTAAACAAATCATCCTCTGGATACAAAATGATTACTCATTTGCTTAATTGTCAATTATTATTATTATTAGAATTCGTTTAGGGAACCATTGAAACAAAAATTCCACCATTTCCATCCTATATCTTGATCCTCTTATCATCTATACTTGGTCTATTTCAAAAGACGATGAATTAACTCTGACTCTAAGTAAACTCAGAGGAGTATCGAAAAGTACGTATCATTGTCAAGAGCAAAAAGGTTTTGGTTCAATTGGGACAGTCTAGCGAGCCATGATGGAGCCTACAATGACAAGAGGTTTGACCGATGAGTTTTCACTAGCAAGATGCATAATCGCTTGAGCCTACAATGACAATATCTATGGGAATCAATATAGAAGATAATTTTATATAATTATTCACAATTTGGTAAGACATAACATTATAATAAATTGTTTGAGAAAATTATTTTCAGGAAAAAGAAGTTGAACAGTCAAATATATGGCAGTCACAACATAGACATCATGGATTTCAAGCTTTGGGCACATTATTATTTCCTGAAAATTAAAAAATTTGTGTGCATTTCTTTAAACTATTCACTTTAGCAGGAATATTTTCATAGACATTGATAATCCCATCATAAAATATTGTAAGTTGTTCTGAAGTCCTGTTGGATTGATCATCACATCTGTGTATGACACACACAACAAAAATTGAAGAGGACTAACTTCAAAAGGGAAACTAATTATAACACAAGAAAGAATTAGGGTAATGATTTTGGCACTCCTAGTTTAGCTTATAGAAATTCAATTTAATTCCTTTTAAAGACGATCAATGGACGTTCCAGAAGCATAAACGGACAGTGCCAACATCGCTACCCAAACATAATAAGCATATATAATGACAAATGTAAGGAAAACATACTGCAATCAAGGAAGCAACTGTTGCTCTAGCAAAGATAGCCGGTGTCCTGGGAAATTATTACTACCAAGAAATTTAGGTGGTAATAAAGGGCGGGGTGATGAATGCCTTTTGATAATTTCTGATTCAAATTCAGCTTTCATGCCGGTCTTAGCCACGTTATTTTGACCTCTTGTAAGAAGATACTTTATGAAGAACCAAACACTTTGAGACATATTATTCTCTTCATCCATTGATCTTAAGCCGATGTCTCTTTGCTGGTCATCTGTGGTCCTTGTAACTTTCTCAAAACCAGAACTATTTTTATTTTCATCTTCTCCATACAGTTCTTGGTCTGTTTTCATGAGGAAGTATAATTGGAGTGATAGCCATAATATATATATACTCTCTCCCAACTTATTCCCAAGAAGTGAACAGAAGTCTTCAAACATATGTATATATATACACACACTTGAGAAAGAAAAACAAAATTGCTGAACATCGAACCCATTTAAAGGAAATGAAATTTTATATATATAGCCAAATCCCAATCATCCCATGACTAGCACAAAACTGAAATGGTATACAAGAAACCCCTTAAATATTAGTCTGTCGAGGACAAAGATTGGTTATTTGAAGCAGAACAGGTTCAAGGTGACTTAACCTGCATATGGTGCTCACTGACAGTTTGGCAGCATCCACTGGGACATAAGTCCCTGCCAATATCTTTGTTAGCAGAGGAGTCAGGAGTAGTGCCCCAAGAGTTGTGCATACCGTCATTACAATAGACAGAGGAACATCCCCTTGAGCAATTAAGGTCACCTGAAAGGCTATTTCATAAAAAGCATTGAATGGAGTTGAATAAATGGCCTAGGCGGGGCTAGGAGGGCGCTAGGCGGGCTAGGCGGGCTAGGCGGGCTAGGCGGGCGCTAGGCGGGCTAGGCGGGGGCTAGGCGGTCTAGGCGGGCGCTGGAGGGAGGGAGAGAGAGAGAGAGAGAGAGAAACGAGGATGACGATGGTGCCATGAGGCGAGAGATAGAAACGAGGATGACGATGGAGTTATGTTTAGGGTTTAGAAAAGGGCCGCGCGGCTATACTATTTATAAAAATTAAAAATTTAAAAAAAAAAAGACCATAGTAAAGCCGCTAGGCTATACTGTTTAAAATATATATATATATACTATTTGTTACACAAAAGGAACGCATAGCGCCCAGTCAAAAGGGTATAGCCGGCTATACTAGTTTTTATAATTAAAAACCCGTTGTATAGCCGTGCGGCTATACGATTTATTAAAAAAAAAAATCTATTTTATTTGCATTAGTTTATATTTTATAGATATTAATTTGCTAGTTTCGATATATATACTTTATATATTTAATTTTTAAATATATATTATTTTTATTCAATAGTATGTGAAAATTGTGTGTATAATACATGAATTTTGTATGTATTATTGAAAATTTTGTAAAAAATCAAATGTATTAAACATGAAAAATACATACATACGTGTAAAATACGAGTATTAAACATGGAAATGCTAAATTTTTTATACAACTAATAACTTTGGAAAAGTAAAAACTCAAAAAGATACAATAGAGACTCATGTAAAGGCCTAATAGTAATGGAAAATGCTCTAAGCTATCGATAAACAAAAATTGGGGATAAAAGATAATAGTATCCATGTAAAGAGTATAGCCGCGCAGCTATACTATTTATAAAATTATATATATACTAAACCCCAATGCAACTAATCACTGTAGCTAAGCACAGTGAATTTACGAAAATGCCTTCATTTGTTACTGTTCAACCAGCTTGTTTTTTACCCCTGCACAGTAAAATCGCGGTTTTGCCCTTGGATGACTGTTTTGTTTTTCCCTGTTTTGCCCCTTCTCTCCTTCAGAACGAACTATGCTTCTGTTTCTTCTTGAGAGGCGCCTGGTTCGATTTCAACCGGCTGGTTCGACAGCTTCAGGGGCAAAGATGGGAGAGCAGGGTTGGTTCTTCGATGTCTACATCTGGAGGCTTCGACTTCTTTACAGAACCATCTGCCCAGACCATCAGTTTTCCATTGTTCACCCGCTTCCGTGCCGCCTTCTTTTTCGATTCGAAAATCCATCTCCATCTAAACTCATCTCCGTCTGCTACTAACCTCGCCTTCGCCTCTGATCTCTTCCAAGTCGAATACGCGCTCGAAGCTGTGCGCAAGGGTAACGCCGCCGTCGGCGTACGTGGCACCGACACCATCGTTCTCGGCGTCGAAAAGAAGTCCACTGCCAAGCTCCAGGACTCCAGGTCCATCTCTCTCTCTCAAACAATGTTTTTCTGTGCTTTGATCTAACAGATTGAAAATGAGGTTGGGTTTAGAGTTAGGGTTTTATATGACATCGATTTCTAATTTTGCTTTCAATTTCTGCAATCGGTTGATTGATGCATCTACATTTGTAACTTTGGAACGAAATTGAACTAAGGAAATGTAAGATGTTAATTGGGTCCTTGCTATAAACAAACAAGATGTTAATTTTACTTTGGAATTCCCAGTGTGAAAATAAGATAGTTTATTTATTCATACACATGCAGATATAAAATAAGTCTAATGATGTTGATGACTGATGGAGAGAGAAAAACAGAGGAGAATAGTATCTGTATAGAGTTGTTTTTTCATTGAAATTATGATTTGGATATGTGGTAGGATTGATTTTTGATTGAATTGAAGAACTGATTATGTGTTGTATTAAAAATTTCATTATGGTTATGAACCAGACATCTTCAAACTTTAGTAATTTTTTTTAAAGAAAATTTATGAATTAATTCTTATATACTACCATGGCTGAATGTTGAGAATGGTATCTGTATAGAGTGCTTTTTCCCATTGAAATTATGATTTGGATATGTGGTAAGATTGATTTTTGATTTAATTGATGAACTGAGTATGTGTACTATCATGGCTGAATGTTAAACGATTTACTCTGTTTCATACATTGGGATTGCCCCGTTTTATCATATGGTTGTGGTTATGTATTGTAGTGTTTATCTTGCAACTGAGGGTTGCTTTGAATATGGTTATTCTCTTAATTTGATTTGGTAAGTTTGAGTAGTTTAGAAGAAACCATGACAGAATTTTGTACTGCACTCTTCTAAAATCTTAGTGCACTATAAAAGGTGACACAAGTTATTTCAGTTAATTGTTGAGGATTCTGAGAAAGATAGATAGATAGATAGATAATTAGATAGATAGTTCTTTTCGCAATGGCTGATGTTGAAAGTTTTGAGAAACTCAAAGCTACCCAGCAATTGTTAAAGGCTAGCCTAGAGAAATCTACAGCTCTTTCTTCAGCTATTGATGAAACTGGGTCTAGGATTTTGAAAATGTCTTTTTGACATGTTGAACTAGACTCGATAAGGTTCGTTTAAGAACGGATTTTTTTTGTAAACTGGTGTTGTATATAACTTGGTTGATTATATAAACTCGAATCATGTGCTGGTATTTGCGTGAGTAAAATTTAATGACATTATCCTGTTGCCTGAATATTGTTTGCCTTTTGTATTATTGGTATGGCATTGTCATCTTTCATATATAAACAATACCAGAATGAGATCCCATACCAGAATGAGATAATTGTGTAATAATTACTGAAGTTGTAGTATCAGACCAAAAGTAAACAGAATTTGTAATACATCATACATTTCTGGATGTTCCTTTTACTGAATTACATATCTTTGAAGAAAATTATTTCTGGATCACTTTAGGCCAGGTAAAACAAAAGGGAGAATAGTGGAGAGAAGAAAGGATGCTTTTATTTTCATAGGTTTGGAAAGATGGAGAAAATCAGTAGTTTTTCATTTTCTATGAGCCAACTTTCTCTCAGCTCTCACCTATTTTGTAGAGTAGCTGAGAAGGAAATCTAGAGTTATTCAATCTCCTCTTCTTCTTTTTTTTTTTTTTTTTTTTCCTCTTTAGATATAAGGATAGCATAATGAAAATTTATTATGTAAAACATTTCTCATCCACCCCTCCCTGACAAGACAAGTTAGGTTAAGCAAAATCAAAAGAGGGGCAGCTTTATTCGTGCAAGACATGAAAGAGAAGGGTTAAAAGAAACTGAATCAGGAATTCAACATGGTTAAATGAATCCCATGGAAGGAAACTACATACACATTACAGAACTTCAGTATTATACGAAGTTGTCCCTCACACCAGCCTACAGACATTTAATAGTTTTCGAGATTGAACAGGAATTCACAAGCAGAGTAGAGTAAAAAAATTTAAGATTTCAAGGGAAATTTGCACCTGGAAACAGCATAGGCAAGGACTCCAATTGACACTGAACCAAGAAAAATCCCACTCCAGAATAGTACTTTTGTGCGTGATGTAAGATCTACAACCATTTGATCCTTAGACATCTCAGAGCTGCAAAAGATACATTATCAGTTTAGGGCAGTTGAGCAACAAATAAATTGACCTTCCTACAGCCACACATTACCAATCGGGGAGGGTGAATGAATAAAGGAAAGAATTGGAATCTTCACAAATAAAATTTAAAAAAGGTGAAGCTGTATATAATATTTCTATCCTATGGTTGAGCTTTAAGAATTGTTCTTCCATATTACATTTGTCTTCCTCTAAATTCTCTCTCAAGTCAATTCCCTTAATTTTATAACATGTTTCATTTAA
Organism: Prunus yedoensis; assembly: GCA_005406145.1. Taxonomy (NCBI): domain Eukaryota; kingdom Viridiplantae; phylum Streptophyta; class Magnoliopsida; order Rosales; family Rosaceae; genus Prunus; species Prunus yedoensis. The sequence continues at coordinate 11,001 of BJCG01001774.1, read as the reverse complement.
AACAAAAGTATGTTATAATAAGTGTCATATGATACTACCCTTTAATATATCTATGTATACACACACACACACACACACAATGATCTATACTATTTGTTCATTATGAATGGAAGTAGTTTGTGCTACTTGCATTCAATATGTTAGTCTTGCTCTACACAAATGAAATATTACAATTGTCAAGCTCAAATGAATATACCTATCTTATATGTGTTGTTTCATGTATAAAAGAATTTATAGTTAAAAGTTTAAATGAAGATAGTTTAATTTTTTTTTATAAATATACACATACATAGAATATTTGTATGTGGGTACTAAAATATGTATGAATATAAATATATCCATAGTTCTTTCTTTATGTTTGTGTGGTGTCTTTCAGCTTCCAAATTTTGCTTTAGTTTCTACACTGGCCACTGATTGTTTTTGAACTTTCTATTTATCGTAAATCATGTGCTTTTATACCATTATCACAAACAGAATCTGTGTGGATTTTTGTCATATTTTGCCTTAACGAATAATGATGTTGCTATTTATGGATCCTTTTCTTTTCTTAATGTTGCTTAATTGCTGTTTCGCTTTTGCAAAGTGTTTGAGTTTGATCATATTAATTTGATCTTTCTGTTAATAGGAGGTTTTTACCCAAGAATGCAGGTATAAATATTCATATATATATATATATATATATATATATATATAGTCGCTAGCTAGCCTTGAAAGATTTTTACAATAAAGGATCCTTTATAAATATTCCCAATGTGTCTTCATTTGGTTACAAAAGGATCCTTTATATAGTTCTACTTGGTTAGTTTTAAAAAAAATAAAAAAAATAAATATATATCTATGCTTAGAAAATATGAATGTAACCATCCTCAATCTGTTCTTAGTTTGTGAGTTCTAATTTTATTGAGATCCCTCTTTGAATAGGAGAAATCCGGCAGCCTAATACTTTATAAAACTATTTTTCAACGTGGTTATGCTAAGCTAGATTCAAGCTTTCCAGAACTCTAATATTTGTGTGTGTTGGAAAATCTGATATGGAACAATACTCATGTCAATGCCTATCGATCTACAATTTGGCTAACATTTTAATTAATTTGATTAATTACTTGATTATGGTTGCATTGTGATATTGCCAATGTTGATTATGGTTGCATTCTGAATCTTTCTTGCTTTTTCTCCTCTTCTTTCTAAACCATGTCTGTTTTTGATGTTTTGTAGGTGGTGTTTTGCTGTTTTAGATACAGCTGTTTGGTGGTTATTCTTGATTCTGTTAACCAAGAGGTACATTTCTATGTTGAAATTCCAATTTATTGTTTTGGTTCTGTGAATAAAGCATGCTAATTAGCTAATGGTATCAATTGACAATTGGGTAGGATAAATTTGAACTAATTGTTATGGTTGTACAGATGTAAATAAAGCCATGTAATTCTTATGTGGTTTGAACCAATGACAAACTGTAAAAGTGATAACAACATGAGACTGCTTTTAATTATATTAATGCCTTTTCATGTCTTTCATGTGGTAAAGCTGTTTGAACTTTTTTTGTTTTTTTTAGGGAGCTATTTTAACATGAAAAAGGACACGGAGTGGTTTTATTAGTAAATATAAATATACAGCTATCATTCCTTAAGTATATTATAATTAATCGATATATTAATTGGATATTGATTCTTAGATATATAAAAACATTATTATAAATACATAAAGACATTTGAATTTGTTTTTTTAAGTTTGTTTTGTAAGTCCATTGCCCAGTTTCAATTGAACTGGCTGCTTGGGCTTTTGGTAAAGAAGCTGGTGTGATATAATTAGCTGGATGACTTTTATGGTTGAACAAAACAAATGGTGAAAATTAAAGATAATGATCTAAAATATGAGAAAATGATTGATTGACCTGAGCCCAAGTTTAATAATTATACAAATTAAAACAAATTAGCCAACTGTTGTGTTTAGAAAGATAAGACCAAAGTCTCTTACAATTGTTATTTTGATAGTAAATATAAATTTACAACTACCTTTATTTAAGTATATTATAATTAATGGATATAAAAACATTTGAATTTCTTTTCTAACTCCGTTGTCCAGTTTTTGTTAAATTGAACAATAGACTAGATATTCAATCCAAATATAATTCAATCATTTCTTTATTTCACAGCTTGGATACACCAAAAAGCAAGGGACTAGACCTTTGATTCTGCTGTCATTTTTGAGGTATAAAAACTCCTTCAATTCATTGCTTTTTTAAATTAAACATTATTAGTCATCTTAGTCAATTGATTTTAATCATTTTGTAAGATTTTATATTTTATTTTCATCGATTGTGCTTGCATATAAGTTATTTAGAAGTAATATTTATTCTGTGGATTGATACACGTTGAATATGCTTTGATGTTAAATTTTTTCCCCTCTTTTAAATGTTTTCTCCTTGATGTTCTTATTGAACATTTTATCTAAATAATTAATCTGGTGAGCTTGGTTGATTATAAATTTTAAGTTAAATGTCTCAATTATACACTTTATATTAGTATATATATACTGTTTAATCATTATGGAACAAAGTTGGTTGTCCGATAAAATAATAGATATCTGTAATTGTTATATTATATTTTAATTTTTATTCTTCTACAGCTGTGTCTTTCTACAAATATATTTTGTTCAAATAAAAATTACTATCGTTGCTTTGTAATCATAATGTAGTGATATAAAACAATTTCTAAGTATGTACTTTCTTTATAGTATGTATGCATGTATGTAGATACACACACATATACATATGTATGTATTATTTTATGTTTTTGTTTCTTCCCATTATACCAATTTATGTACAAGTGCTTTACCTATTCAATTATTTCCATTTTTCCCAAGAAACTTATTAGGGTTTGAGTATTTGATTGTTTTCCACATGGTTAAAGCCTACAAGTTTTGAGTCTAAGGCAAGAAGGAGAAGAAGGAGAAGAATGAGAAGAAGAAAGATGGAGGAGGAGATGATGGTTAAACTGATGATGAAAAAGACAGGTGGGGAAGGAATAGGAGGAGAGCATGTGTTTTGCAGAAGTGGGTAGTGAGCATAAGAATATCTTCTCTTTCTACCCAAATTGATTTATTTGTTATTTTAATGATAGCTTTAAATGATATATCTTTAAAAACGACTTATTATTGTAATTACTATATTGTTAATATTTCGAATTACTTAAATTTTATCAATGGATTTTAATTGATGTATAAAGTTAAATACTTTTGCTTTATCAATTTGATTATTTGGATTCAAAACTATTAGCGAAAATTGTTTCTGTTTGAATAATATATTTTCAAGTTTTTTATATTCTATATTTTAGTAAATTATCTATTAATTATATTGCTTTCATGGATTTGATCATATTGAAATAGTATTAAACAATTTTATTTAAATTAAGATATACGTGTACATGTATTAAGTGAGTGAATTAATTTTTTACAAATTTTAATTTCAGTTTGAGTACTTTTTGCTAATAATTAAGAATTTCTTCTTAAAAACCTAAATTCTAAACCTTGACAATTGCTTACATAAATATTAGTTAGAAGTTTGAAAACCTTTTATACAATTTGAAACCACTTATTTATTTATAAAAATATAAATCAAATTACTTTTGGAAATCTTTATGGGCAAATGACTAATTCTTGATAACCATTTTTTTGGGGTTTTTTCTTTCCCCTTTTATCCTTTTCAAAACAATTGTTAAAACAAAAGAGAACCTCACTTTTGTTAATTAACGAAGGTTCACAAGTGGCTTCTTTTTTCTTTATCTATATGTCATAATAAATTTTACTATATACTATCAAATATTAACATTTACTCAACATATATGAATTACACAGTGATATACCTCTTTGTTAACAAATGTTAGCTCTATAATAATGCACGTTTAACATCAAGTTTGGATCTATGCCTATAAAATCGTTTATTTTACAGAAAACCCTTTTTCTTAATCTTCCAAATTTTAATAGATTCATTATTTGCTTATGTTAGTTTGTTATTATAAATGTCATTCATTTTTCTCATAGTTTTCTAAACATAGATGCTTTTATATATCTAGAAAACAATCATTCATTTTAATCTATATTACGTCTTTATATAATATCCAATTTATCATCTTTTTTTCTTAATGCTTATTTATTTAATTCATACTATTCTCCTTTCTGTTCTGTCAAACACTATATAAATAGTATCTATTTTTTATTTTTTATTTTTATTGTAGCCCTTATAAAATAGTATTTTACTGCTAGATAAAAAGTTTTATAAAAAATAGAATAGCATGTGTTAACCCTCAAATTATATATCTATATATACCTTAATATGTCAAAATTCAATTAATTGTTTAGTCTACATAACTTTTTTTTTTGTTTTAGTTTGCAATATTAGATTCTCAATGTGTTATTCTTATTATTATAGTTGTTTTCGCTTTTGCAAATTGGTATCGACATATAGTTTGACCCCTCTTTTTATAAATAATTTGGATACACGAAAAACAAGAGTATAAACATTTTTGTGGTGTCATCATTCTGGGAATATGAAAATGCCTTCAATGCGTTGCCTATTCAAATTCAACATTATTAGTTATTTTACTCAATTGATTTTAATCATTTCAGAGCATTTACATCTCTTTCTCGATAGCTGTCCTGGCATAAAAGTTATGTAGAACTAATATTTACTGTTCTAATAAATAACCATTGAATATGCTTCAATGTTCAGGTCCCCCTCCCATTTTTTAAATGGTTTTTTTTTCCTAATGTTTTATAAAACATTTTGCTTCATTTCTTAATTTGATGGCCTTAATTGATTACAAATTTTCAACCAAATGTCAAAGCTATATATACCAGTTTGATAACGATTCACATTAATATATATACTATAGTCTGCATTACTTTTTTTTTTTTTTTTAAAGTTTGTAATATTAGATTCCAAATGTGTTATTCTTATTATTATAGTTGTTTTCACGAAAAAACAAGAGAATAAACATTTTGTGGTGTCATCGTTTGGCAATACGAAAATGCCTTAAATGCGTTGACTATTCAAATTCAACATTATTAGTTATTTTACTCAATTGATTTTAATCATTTCATAGCATTTTATATCTCTTCTACACATGACAAAGAAAACATGCTGCTCAAAACTATTCAAATTTTGCTATTTTAATAGTTGCTTCCCACTATTAGTATTTCAATGTATATACAAACATGTCTACTATTTAAACATAACATGTAGCCTATAAAATATGTTATTACTTTCTTTTTTGCCACTTATACTTCTTTAGTTAAGCATAATGCTACAAATTAAATCTCATTGTATATATAAATAATCTTATTTTGTCTACGTAACTTCAAAACCCGCAGCATCGCGCGGGCTTTTTTGCTAGTATAAACTATTTTCAGTAAAAGAGTTCAAATCTGGCTCAAAACTAAGCACCACAAGATGTGCTAGAGTAAAATAGAATGTGTGACCTCAAACGACATTGTTTTAGACTATTAGTTAACAATATCTTCGCATAAAAATAAAACAGAAAATCTGAACTCCATAAGTATGCCAGGAAACTTAGAAAATGCTTTTACTGTCACTTAATATCAACTGTAAGAGACTTAATGGAGCCAAAAAGATACATATCTCCAAGGACACCCAACCTGCTGCTGCCCATTGTATTCATACTCACAGCAGATATTGTCGAGTTAGGGAAAACTTCGAAAGGGTGCTATAGTTGTCACTTTACCTCAACTGTAGGAGTCTCCTTGGAGTCAAAAGGATCTACATATATCTCCAAAGAATGCCAGACTGCTTCCCATTATATTCATAATCACAACAAACAATGATGCGTGGGTAATGCAACCATCGGCGAGGTGAAATGAGAAGTGGCCAAAACCACACCCAAAGAAGAATTTTGCATACCAACCTGCGAGTGTCAAACATGTAAACGAAGGATTAGTGTTGCATGCCCACCAAAATTTATGAAAGTTTCGACATTTCAATCTGATCATAAAACAATGAAGATCTTCTATGGACTTACAATAAAGTTTAAGGAGAGAATTTTTATATCTTTATTACCAATTTGACCAAAGCCGAAATAAAATTGGAACACAAGGATTCACAGAAAGCCAGATCATGTCTTAACTTAAGGTTTACATTCTATTGATTAATACCTCAATTGATATTGCTCGTCTTTGTGCTTCTCTAAACCCGCAAACAGCTGCTGAGATATACCTGCAAATTAAGACTCTCCTTGATCAAAAAAGACTCCTCAAGTTGCACATTTGCACCGCAAATACTCCAAACAAACTAAACAAACATGCCCAACACCACAACCTTAAAGAATATTTGTATGAGTGCAAACTCTGCCAACAATGCTCGTATACAAAACTAGCTTCTGTCTTCATATGTCAAATTAAAATCCACATAGACAGAGAAGATTGAATATATACTTTCTTACTGCAAAAGCTTCTATGGCTATGAAGTCATTATGACAACAAACTATAGTTTCTCAACTGTTGCTTACAAATTATGTATACTCTCTTTTTCAAATTATAGTTAACTTCACTCAATAATTTATATATCAAACTTGACAGAAGCTAAATCAAACAGCAATAATACACTAATACAAGGCTACAACGTAATTTTTTTAATAATTTTTGAGCTAAAATTAGAGTGAATCTTTACATACTGAAAAAATGTATACATTACCTTGAGCTTTTTCCACAACATCACACTTAACAATTTAAAGTCATCAACAGTTAAGGCAACTTACCCCAAAAGAAACCAGCAATATGTACTAACAACACAGAAAGAACAACCACCCCAACTTCTCCAGATAACACTGTCTCAGCATGAGCCATTAGAGATAGATCAGCCGGCAATGTTACAGCAACCATTGAAGCTTGAGACGGACAACATTCTCAGAGAATACACTGGCCCACAAATAAAATATAGTATGTTTGAGAAAGAGAGCACATTTAGAAGAAACCACGGGCAAGACAATCATATTTTACATACAAGTAATTAAAAAGATATTTATATGCACAACAAATGTACCTGCATGCAAGCAGTGATGCAGCTAGCTAGAACAGCAAAAAGTGGTGCAAAAGGTATCACAATTTTAACCACTGCAGGAAATGCACTCTGCATATAAGAACCTAACAAAATTGGAGCAACAATTACAGGGGTAGACATGTATTAGAAGTAGGATATCGTAGGAAACTAGTAGTGTTATTACCTTAGACTGGAACTTTACAGGGGGTAGATCACTACTACAAAAAACACTTTGCGCGACAAAATAAGTTTGTTGCGCAAAGTACAATTTCGTCGCGCAAAGCTCGTGAAGAAAGGGTTTGAGCGACAAAACCTAATATTCGTCCCACAGAGCTACTTTGCATGACGAACCTTAACGTTGTGCAAATATACTTTGCGTGACGAATACTAACGTCGTGCAAAGTGGCTTTAAGCGACGAACTTTAATGTCGCGCAAATACACTTTGCGTGATGAAGAGAGAGATGAGAGATTAAGTGAGAGGAGTGAGTGTGAGAGAAAGGGTCGAATTTGGGGAGAGGGAAGAGAGAGGAGGAGGTAAGAATAGAGAATACATTGAGAAATGGTGGAGGAGTTATTTTGGTTTTAAAACTGTATCATTTTGAGCGACGAAATATTATATTGGTCGTGCAAAGTCTTAATTTTTTTTTTTTTAAATTCCCATTTTTTGTGCCTGCCCAATTTTTAGAGTATACTTTGTGCGACGAAATATAATATTAGTCGTGTAAAGTCTTAAACTTTTTTTTTTTTTTAACAATTCCCATTTTTGGTGCCCGCCAAATTTTTAGAGTTTTGTGCGACAAATTGTTGGTCTTGCAAAGTTTCGCACGACCTAAAAATTCCCGCGTCCCATTTTTGGTACCTACCCAAATTTTTAGAGTATACTTTGCGCAATGAAATATAATATTGGTCGCGTAAAGTCTTAAATTTTTTTTTTTTAAGATTCCCATTTTTGTGCCTGCCAAATTTTTAGAGTTTTGTGCGACGAATTGTTGGTCTTGCAAAGTTTTGGGCAACAAAAAATTCCCGCGCCCCATTTTTTGTACCTGCCCAAATTTTTAGGGTTTTGCACGACGAATTGCTGGTCGCGCAAAGTTTTAAGAGACAAAAAATTGGTTCATAGCGCAATATTTATAAAAATAATTGTTATGAATAACAAAAAATAAAATTATTTATTTTACAATGAAAATAATAATAAATAAAGAAATAATTTAGTTTAACAATATAAAAATAAGTAAATAAGGGTTAGGCGACGAAATATTGATATTCGTTGAGCAAAGTTTTCAAAAAATAATAAAAACTTATGAAAACAACTATATCTTAAAATTTATAATGTATAATTAAATAAAAAAAATTAATTGGTTTGTTCGACGCATGTTTACATTATTGTTAATACCACTTTGCAAAACCTAAGGGAAGGTGTCGTATAGTAGTGTAGCTCAGAAGTTCGAGTGTCGTTTCCACAGAGAGCGGTGTAAAGAAAAATAACATAGATGAAAAAAAAAAACAAGTGTGATGAGAAGTAGATTTAAGCAGGAGTTGATTTAAAGAAAATTTAATTGATTAAAACACTAAGGCATTGGGTTCCACTTTTAACATAAGCATGCAACTCTTATTAATTTGATCCACAAAACATTTTCCATTGTAGTGTTCAAAATAATTAAACTCTTTTTAATTTCCTTTAGAAGTATTCTAAGCATAACTTGTACTAGGGGTGGCATTTTATACCGAAAAACCGACAAAAACGCAAAAACCAACCGATAATTTACCGCAATGAAACCGCAATCGCGGTAAACCAAACCGCATTTGCGGTATTAGAATCGAACCGCATTTGCGGTTGCGGTGCGGTATTTGATTTTCAAAACTTGCGGTTACCGCAAACCGTGAATATATTTTAAATAATATTGTTTATATTATATTGTATGTAAATATATTTCATACAACATATTTCATACAATATTTTCTACAACTTGTGCAAAAGAGGATGAGATTGCATAATAAGTAATTAGTTTATTTATGCTCATGTTATTTATGCTCTTCTTATAATAAAATGTACTAAACTATGTTGTTTTATTGTAGATAGCATTGGTGCTCAAACAACATAACGGGGTTCTTCAAATCCACTCACCACCACCAAACACTTGAGTTTGTAACATTGTGCATTGCATTTTCCTTTTAGTTGTAACTTAATTAACTTGAATTGGATTTTCTTTTGGGTTGTAACTTTAATTCATTTTGCATTGCATTTCCTTTGGTTTGTAACTTTAAGAATTTGGAATTGGAATGCTTGAAAAGTTTAACTTTAATGGAATGCTTGGAATTGAACTTTAATTTTCTTTAGGTTGTGAATGCTTGAGAAGTTGAGGAGATTGTGAATTTATATATGCTTGAGAAGTTGGATTTTTATGACACAAAAAGAACTTGCGGTTTTAAACCGCTAATTCACAGTAACCGACCGCTTTTTGCGGTTTCAAAAATCACCATACCGAACCGCAACCACCCCTAACTTGTACCATTGGCAACAAACTATCAAAAAATAATCTTCGTCAAAATTATATTAATCTTTAGTAATTTCCTCTTCTCTTTTAAAAGCATGAAAGTTTTACTACACAATGGGAAAAACATGATTGAACCCATGAAATAGATTATCAAACATTCATCAATTAATTAAAAAGAAAACTACAAATTCCATTTGAACAAAAACTACAAATTCACATTAAGCTTAGTTTGGATCAAACTAATAAAAATTACACACTCATATTAAAAGCTTTCTCCCTAGCCTTAGCTAGGGAGTTAGTTCCCCATAAAAACTAAAATAGAAATTTAGAACTATAAAGATGGAGGAAGGAGAGAAAGCTCAAGAGTTGTGGAGCTGGGTGTGTGTTTTGAAGCTTGAAGACTTCTCTATTTATAGAGCGAAGAGGGAGGAACAGCATGATGAATTCCAAACCACCATTCCTCTTTTAATACAATCCATAACTCCTACTTTATCTTGTCTATGTTACTATGGTTGGAATCAATTCAATCTCATACTTCTTTTGCTACTGCATCTCAGCTTTCTTCACATATGTTTTCAAAGGTTGTTCAATTGTGGCTGCCTTTTTGCTGCCACCCATGTGGGTTTTCTTTTGGTTGCTGGAAAAAAAACTATTCTTCTGAACCAGGCTTGGTGTAGGAAAGCCTGAGTTTCAATGTATCCACGAGGCTCAAATTTAGATATGTCATAATAGACACCCATTGGACAACTTTTATGAAGAATGGTATTCCACTCTGAGCAGATAAGTAGTACGTTTTGGGCCTTGCAAGTTGACGGCCGAAAATATACTGGAATTGACTTAATTTCTTTTCTTTTCCTTTCCTTTTGCTTCACATGCATGCACATTCTTTCTCTTTAATAGCTCCAGCATGTACCTATATAAAATCATGATGTTAGAATGTAACAATTATTGGCCCAATTGATAAGAGTTTGGGTGCCACTTCAAAGAGAGATAACCAAATATAGAATTCAAATGAATTAACCTATATTTCAATGAAGTGCAATTAGATTTCGTAAAATGCAATGGAACATTCTAATTGGTGCAAAAATCATAAAACAAGTACTAACAAATATAAATTAGGGGAAATTGTAATAATTATGTGTTTATCAATTATGACGTCGTGCTATTGGTTTTTGCACAACGACCCCATTGTTATTATTATTATTTTTTAAAAAAATTATTATAAAGTTTATTGAAAATGTGACTTTACTCCCTTCAAATTCAAATTTTTTTTATACATAAAACCGACAATAATATTTTTTTTCTAACAAAACCCAATCGTAACTACAATAATAAATTTAAAGCTAATAATAAATATATACTATTAAATTTCTTAAGTGTTATACATACAAAATAAATAAATTTAAAGCTACTTAATAAATAAATAAATAAATAAATAAAATATAAGATATAGATAT
>BJCG01001773.1:0-48724 GCA_005406145.1 Prunus yedoensis | reverse complement strand
ATTTCACACTATCCGGATCTCCTGGGCTATCAATGAGCAGGGTCTGTTACCAACGTACTAACAAGGGATTTGAGGTTTCACATGACTTTCAGGAAGCAGAAAAGCAGTTAGAATTGGAGTCCAAACGTGGCGGTGAGTGTATATATAGACCAAGTTTAGAGATTATGCACTAATATGAACTAAAAGAAAACTCTAAAGGGCATATCTCCTTTGTTGCAGATGGTTTCATTGCAAGATGAGCAGGTCAGTTCCAAGTTCTTGGTTATCTGGAATTTTGAAGTTGTTTCAGATTCTGTCTTATTGAATTTGTGAACAACTCTGTCCAGGTACCTATATCACACAACCTTTACTGGAAGGAGTTATCGATGCTTGTGTATGTCTTGGTGGCTCTTCTTATTGTTCACATTTTTTAGGTAGGTTATTTTACTATGTAGTTCTTTATAACTAAACAATCTTTTCAAAAAGATAAGAAGAAATAGTATATCCGCGCGGCTATACTCGTTTTTTAATTTTTTTTAAAGGAAATGGTATAGCCGTTCGGCTATACTGGGGTTTTCTATTTTTTTTTTATAATAAAAAGTATGGACCCGATTTGCATTTGAGTATCTCAATTTCCAGAATGGTTCCCGTAGTCCTTCAACTTCAATTTCGTTAGGATAAATGGTCCTAGCGTTAATTTTGTTAACTTTTCTGTTAAATGCAGGGGCAAAATGGTATTTTTGTATAAAAATTGATTAAAACATGAATAAAAAATTAAAATTAAACTCTCTCTCTCCCCCTCTATCCCGATTTCTACTCCCCCAAAACTTTTTTTTTTTGTTGGTTTTTATTTGATTTTCTTTCATTTTTTTTAAAGATATAATTTTTTATTCATTTTTTAGTTTTAATATAAAAATACCATTTTTCCTTTACATTTAATAGAAAAGGTTAACAAAATTGACGATAGGACCATTTTTCCTAACGAAAGTGAAGTTAAAGGATCACAGGAACCATTTTGGAAATTAAGGTACTTAAATGCAAATCGGATCTAAGTTTAGGGAGTAATAAAACGATTAACCATCATTATTTTTTACAAGAAATAGTGTAGCCAATCGGCTATACTTCGTTTTTTCTATTTTTTTAAAAATGAAATGGTATAGCAGCGCGGCTATACTTGGTTTTTTTAATTTTATTTAAAATAAATAGTATAGCCGCGCGGTTGTATGTGGTTTTTCTAGTTTTTTTTAAAAAAAGAAATAGTATAGCCGCGAGCCTAAATCAAAAAAACCAATCGCAATCAATCACTAACTTGAGAAGAATATTTCATGATCTTCCCTCTCTTGGCAAATTCCAAAACAACTCCATGAAATTAGCGTTAATTAATCATGATAGTGACGGGCTGTATACGGTTGGCAAGGACAATGTCTCTATAAAAGAAGACATTTTATGATTACAGAAAAAGAAGAAGATAGTAGTAGAATGAAATTCTATTTGGTCTTAATATAGAAATGAGACAAAAGGCTAAGGCAGATTACCTTTAAAAAAGAATGAAATTGATCAGTCAAACAGGACAAGTATCCTTGGACACACCAAATGCAATTCAATTTGCGCTCTCGGTGTGCAGAATGTTGCTTAAACGCACAGAAAGGCAATGTGGGAAAATGTGAAAATGAAGCTCACTTTTATAATATGCATTCCCAACAGCACTTCCTTCCTCCTAATTTAAAGTTTTCTTTTGCAACAATAAATGATGAAATTGCAAGATCATATAAGAATATGTGGCCACTCAGTTGTATAGTGTATCAACTATAGTTCTAGCTAGACAAAGATATCAATTGAAAGGTCACCTAGGGCAACTGGGGAAAGTTTAGTTGTATGTACAACACTATATGTGCATAGGAGCAAGTTGTTCAAAGGCGAGCGCAAGAGGCCAATGTGTTTTTAGTACGTGCTTTGTGAGGCGTAAGCCTTTAAACATTGAGGCGTAAACCTTTTTAAAACCTTAATTTATTTTAGTACAAAAATTTATAAATAATACATTACAACTAAATTGTAAGTACTTATATTCGTATTGAACCATAATAATCTATCAATTATAAGTACTAATTCTTATTTAAGCATAATCATTAATCCCCAAACATAATATTAGGGTTTATAGTATATATAGGGTCCATGTTAAAATATTATAATTTAAAACAAGAAAAAAAAAGAAGAACAAAGAAAACACAGGCGGTAAGCACAACATTGAGGGAAGTTTCAAACACCAAAATAAACATTTAAAAAAAAGCAAAAAAGGAACTTTTAACAGTTAAAACATGCGTTTAACTTAAAATCCAACATGTTCAAAGAAAACCAAACTCAAAACGACGTTGCTTTTTTGAAGAAAGAAAGAAAAACCTATGAAAAAAATTCACGCAACTTCATCTCATCTATCAGCTCTCCGCCTCCATCACCTCACATCTCTCTCTACTCCATTCCTATCTCATCTCTCTGCCTCCTTCATCTCCTATTGTGCGCCCCTTGAATGAATAAGGTGAGCCCAGCAGAAGCTACAAAAAAAGAAGAAAAATTTAAACCGTCGATACCTTGAGTCTCTGACGAGTAGAGAAGAAGCCGTCGCAAAATGGTCGGGTCGAGAGAGTAGAGAAGCAGCCACCTGACCCGCCCAAGCGCGCCTAACTCCCTGGCGTCTACCCCTAACTTTTAGGGTGAACTCGTGGCGGTGTTCTCCCACCTAGCGCCTAGGAGCGCCTAGGAGCCGCCTAGGTCTATTTTTCAGAGTTTCTTCTTCTTCTTTTTTTGTGGTGAGTGGTGAAGAGATAAGAAAACATGTAAAAAGGGCATGAAAGATGAAGAAAAATTAATAAAATAATACTCAACAATCATTTGATATTAATTTGTCCAACCAGCCCTTACATGTCATATGAAGCATCGGATTTTTGACTGGCATTGGCCTAATGCATGAAAGCACTTGTGATAATAAGAGTAGAACGGAATTGTTACTGTTCTTAATATGGAGGACACATAAAGCCAAGACAGAACCAAGCTGGTGGGTGTTGAGTTTTCTGCATATTTTTAACATAAAGCCAACTCACACAATTGCAAGAGTAACAACACCCTATGTATGAGGCCTAATCATACCAAGAGTGTGTTATATTGAATCTAGAAAGAATGGCTTCAAAGGTAAGTTATTTTACTCTGTAGTTCTCTACAACTAAAGAAGCTTTTCTAGGAACTCATCTATTCGCATACTGGACCTTAAAATGCTCTCCAAAAGATATGATCATCACTAGCAATGCAATCTAGTTCCATCTTTCTAATACCTCTGCATTTGCTTCCAAAGCACCATGATTTTAACTTTGTTACTGATTATTGGGTCCCTGAACTCCTTGCAGGTAAGCTTAACAACCAGAGTAGTAGTAAGATTTCTTTCACGGGCACTATAGAAACACTTAACTATATACACTCAAGCATACATAAAAAGAATGATGTCCAGTTGAACATAAATATTATCATTTCGTAGGTACCAATTGCAGTCTGTGTTACGCTCTTTGAAGCCAAATTATTATGCAAAGGCACCTGGGTGATTGCATCCAAAGGGAAGGAAATCACAAACTGGAAGTTGCATCAGATTTTTCCTTACTGCAGCTGTGGGATAGTAGCTGGTATGGTGGGTAGCCAACTTGGGCTGGGAGGCGGTTTCATCTTGGGACCCCCTTTTCTTGAATTGGGAATTCCTCCTTAGGTATACCTCAACGCAAGACAAAATTCACTCTATTCTTTTTGTCAGTCAGAAAATCTTGTCAAGGAAAAATCACTGAAGAGGTTTGGATTCAAAATTCCTTGATCATTGGTTTTGATCCCAAGTTTTCCACTGCCATTTCCAAGTGTTAGTTCTTTCTTATTAATCTTTTCTTTTAACTTGTTAATTTAATCTTAATGTATTCAGTTTAGACAGAATTAAAGAACTATATGCCATCCTATTGGTCATGCAGGTAAGATAATGGGTGCTTCAGTTTCAACTGTATACTTCAATTTGAGACTTAGGCACCCAACACTGGACATGCCCCTTATATATTATGATCTGGCATTTCTCTTTCAGCCAATGCTCATGCTGGGCATCAGCATAGGAGTTGCCTTCAACGTCATGTTCGCCGACTGGATGGTCATAGTTCTACTTATTATTCCTTCTTAGGTAATAACATTTTGACCACAATTTTCCTCACTAGTTTTTTACTTTGAGAACTGAACTGATAAAATGGAATATGAACACAACTAAAAGAAAAGCACATCAAATCTTCATATATATTGCGCTTAATCGTTCTCTAGAAACTTCAAAACTTAGCATAAAAATGCTTTCAATACCAAACATTTGAACTATTTTGTTATAATTTCAAAGCTTCTACTGGTTTGTTTATTAACTTTTTTTGTTCCTTCTGAAAGTCACTATTTCTTGAGTTATTTGGAAAAATGTAGGAAAATTTTATAGAATAACCAACCATTATCCAACTAAAAAAAAAAGTCTCTGTAGTGTCTACAGAATATACACTCCCAATAATCTTATTAGATATTATTTAAAAGAAATAGTATAGCCGAGCGGCTATAAGAGGTTTTTCTAATTTTTTTTTTATAAAAATAAATAGTATAGCCGTGAGACTAAACCAAAAAAACCAATCGCAATCAATCACTAACCTGAGAAGAAGATTTCATGATCTTCCTCTCTTGGAAAATTCCAAAACAGCTCCATGAAATTAGCGTTAATTAATCATGATAGCGAAGGGTCTGTATACCGTTGGCAAGGACAATATCTCTATAAAAGAAGACATTTCTAATTACCAAAAAAAAAAAAGACAGTAGAATGAAATTCTATCTGCTCTTAATATGGAAATGAGACAAAAAGCTATGGCAGATTACCTTTAAAAAGGAATGAAATTGATCAGTCAAACAGGACAAGTATCCTTGGACACACCAATGCAATTCAATTTGTGCTCTCAGGTGTGCAGAATGTTGCTTAAACGCACAGAAAAGCAATGTGGGAAAAGGAGAAAATGAAGCTCACTTTTATAATATGCATTCCCAACAGCACATCTTTCCTCCCAATTTAAGTTTTGAATTTGAAGAAATAGTATAGCCACGCGGGCTATACTGGTTTTTAGATTTTATTTAGAAAGAAATGTATATCCAGCCGGCTATACTTGGTTTTTCTAATTTTGTGAAGAAGAAATAGTATAGCAGCTTGTCTATACTGGGGTTTTCTATTTATTTTTTCTCAAAAAACACATAAGATATTTGATTATAATTGATCAATTTACAAAGCACTTTACACTTGTTTTATGTTTTTGCAGGATCATCAACAATTCTCCTTATCTCCTTCATTCTAAAAAACAGGAAGACAATTATGAGGCAACTGTAAACAACGAGTCGAATGAAAGCGATAAACTTTTGCCAATTATGAGTTGGGCGTTTTAACCATTCAGCCATGGTGCTTAGCGGGGATCCTCGTACATGGTGAATAACCAAATTCCAATTTAAATGAAATCTTTAAGATAAATCAATACAATTTAGGAGGACTCAATGAAAGGACATCAATTCAAATCCTGGATTTCCAAATTGAGAGAGATATTGAGAGAGATCAAGAATTCCCTTCACGTTTAGGATACTTTTCTCTTAGGTTAGTTAATCGAGGATCTTGTTGAGGGGATATTAGGGTTTATATACCTTAGGTTCTTGCCTAAGCAATTACCAATTCATTGACTGACTATATATACAGTCAGATGTAGTTTATGTTTTTTTAAAAGAAAAAATTATATGTTTTATGATATAGATTATATTTTATTTGAGGAGGAATATGAATCGTATTATAAATGGTGTAGTTTGAAATTTTCTCCAATTCTCCATATTGCCTCAACATGTTGTTCTATTAATTAATACTTTAAACCTAAACATCAACTGAAATTTATACAATATCCTGGCATGTCCATATGCTAGTCATTGTGACAAATATTTCTTTGAAATTTTTTATTTAAAAAAAAAGTGAACAGTTGGAACTCTAAAAAAGTTATCATGCACTCATACTCCAGAGACCATCCCGCCCAAGGCTCAAGCCCAGCTTGTCCATTGATATCAAGCTCAACCTGACCACCTGGACTCGAGCTCAGCTCGGTCATTTTTACTTTAGCCCAGCTCGACCAAGAGGTATTTTACCTCACCAAATAGAAATCCCCCAAGTCCCCAGACGAGAGTTTTGTGTGGGAAGTTGTATCTTTTGGAGAACTCATTTTTGGGACCTTGGTTCCCTTTATCCCCCCTTACATTTTGTGAATTCGGTATGCCAGCTGCATGCCAAAAACTTGTATATGTTGCCTGTGTTTGCTATACCAAATACCAATTGGATCATGTCTGTGAAAAAAAATGTGGCACATTCAATGTTCACCCAAATGGGCACATCATGTCTGAAGGTGAATATGAATATGCCAATATTCATCAACCAACTCCAAACCCCTGCCTTCATTCCATGAGAGTGCCATGCCTGACAAAATTTCATGTATGTTGGCTAGAATTGTTAAACTCTGTTGCATTTAGCTTCATATAGGTTGCTTAAGCTATATGAAAGATACGATTTTGCAATTAAGATTAGAGTGTGAGCTTACATAAGCTAGGAAGCCTATATGTTGGTCACTGCAATAGAAGCTGGTATTCTTTTTTGCCACTAATAATCTCCAATTGCAAGACCTCGAAGCTGTAGCCGTTAGATTTTCAGAAAACATCCCGCCCATGACTTACTCCGGAGACATATAGCACTACACAATCAATGAGAACTGATGAAATTGCTTCTTTGTTTATAGTCTTGAGAAAAATTATACCAGAAAAGTTAAAATCCAAACACCATGCAATGCAACGAATTTTTAGTTAATTATGAACACAAACAGAAGGAATTGGAGTCACTTAAAATTGCAGGTTGTAAATTGAAGTTCGGTACACCTTGATTTACCAACATGTTAATCCCAATGTTCCAAAAATCTCTATGCAGTAAGGGGGCGGCAAGCAAGGGCCTAGTGCCTAGAGGAGTAATTGGGCCCTATGCGAGTGCCTATGCTTTTTTTAATAAATTATTTAGTATTGGAAATTATAATTTATACCAAAATCATGAAAAATAAAAGAAATATATAAATTATATATTAACAAATAGCATAATATTTTTTGATTTAAAATATTAATATTTATTTGTTATTTGTTACTAAATGGACAATCCATTTAATGTTGTATTTTCTGAAGCCCAGATCCTTCTCTCTCGCCTAGGCCCTTTTCTAAACCCTAAACATAACACGCAACCTCTCTTCTTCTTCAATCTCATCGTAGCCTCCTCTCTCTCTCGCCTCATAGCACCATCGTCATCTCGTCCTAGACCTTGGAGTTCCAAAATGGCCTTTTCTTTCTTCTAGGCGCCAGCGCCCGCCTAGTCCCCGCCTAGCCCGCCTAGCGCCCGCCTAGGCCATTTATTCAGATATGAGTGACGGTGTGGTTCAAGGATTTAACTTTTCGAGAAGATTTCCAAGAATTGGAAAAGAAGAGATGATGCTTACATTGTCCTACAACCTTGTGAGTATTGCTAGACTCTGCGTGCCTTAAATGATATGTGCCAATCCAAAATCTGAAAGTTTTGGGTTCATGTTCTCATCCAAGAGAATGTTACTGACCTTCAAATCTCTATGTATTACCTTCGAACAGGAATCATGGTGGAGATAAAGAAACCCTCTAGCAACACCCTGAATAATCTTGAAGCGTCGACCCAAAGCACTGCTCCTCCTGGTTTTGGAATTTGGAATTCAAAATATAACAGTAATGTCATTAATACATCCCAATCCCGTGCACTTCACAATGAAAAAAATTGACCATCACTTGGTAACAAAGAGCGGTTGGTAACATTTAGAGATAGTTTGCTACCGCTTATACCAACATAGGCTTAATTGTTTGAATCTGTCAAATGATATGAGTACATATTCTATGACTATTAGAAGTATATTACATTTTCTACAGAATATACACTCCCAATAATCATATTAGATATTCTTCTGAGTTCTGGTGGTACAGCAACAAAAGCTTTATTGAAAGGCATATAAACATGGAAGAAAAAGACAATGATGAAGAAGGTAAGATTTTCACACAACTATCCGGATCTTCTGGGCTATCATGAGTAGGGTTGTTACCAACGTACTAACAAGGGATTTGAGGTTTCACATGACTTTCAGGAAGCAGAAAAAGCAGTTAGAATTGGAGTCCAAACGTGGCGGTGAGTGTATATATAGACCAGTTTAGAGAATATGCACTAATATGAACTAAAAGAAAACTCTAAAGGGCACATCTCCTTTATTGCAGATGGTTTCATTGCAAGATGAGCAGGTCAGTTCCAAGTTCTTGGTTATCTGCAATTTTGAAGTTGTTTCAGATTCTGTCTTATTGAATTTGTGAACAACTCTGTCCAAGTACCTATACCACACAACATTTACTGGAAGGAGTTATTGATGCTTGTGTATGTCTCGGTGGCTTTTCTTATTGTTCACATTGTTAAGGTAAGTTATTTTACTATGTCGTTATGTATAACTAAATAAGCTTTTCAAAGATAAGATCATCACTAGAAATGTAGTCAAGTTCAATCTTTCTAATTCCTATGCATTTTCAGGGGACGCACTATTGCTTTGAATTTTGTTACTGAATGAATCTATCTTAATCTTTATGCAGACTTCACTAGCAATGTAGTCAAGTTCAATCTGTTAGGTTTGCTATGGTCACACATCACAACAAAAGCATGATTACTCAACTGAATGGCCTAAGAACCATGAAATGAAATTATAAAGCGATATGGGTGCACTTGGATTGAAATTAAGCTTTAGAATCGGTTTTTCTAATTTATTTAAAAAGAAATAGTATAGCCGCCCGGCTATACTCGATTTTTCAAATTATTTAAAACAAATTGTATAGCCGAACGGATATAACTCCGTTTTTCTATTGGTTTTTTAAATTATTTAAAAAGAAATAGTATAGCCGGCGAGCTATACTCCTTTTTAAAACCTTTTTTAAAGAATAGCCGTGCGGCTATACTCTGTTTTTCTCTTTTTTTTTGGGTGTGGATGAAATGGTATAGCAGCGGCGGCTACACTTGGTTTTTTCAATTTTTTCGAAGAAATAGTATAGCCGAACGGCTATACGCGGTTTTTCTAATTTAAAAAAATAAAAGAAATAGTAGCCGCAAGACTAAACCAAAAAAACCAATCACAATCAATCACTAACCTGAGAAGAAGATTTCATGATCTTCCCTCTCTTGGCAAATTCCAAAAAAGCTCCATGAAATTAGCATTAATTAATCATGATAGCGATGGATTTGTATACCGTTGGCAAGGACAATATCTCTATAAAAGAAGACATTTTCTGATTACCAAAAAAAAAAAGATAGTAGAATGAAATTCTATCTGCTCTTAATATGTTAATGAGACAAACGGCTAATGCAGATTAAATTTAAAAAAGAATGAAATTGATCAGTCAAACAGGACAAGTATCCTTGGACACACCAAATGCAATTCAATTTGTGCTCTCGGTGTGCAGAATGTTGCTTAAACACACAAAAAGGCAATGTGGGAAAATGAGAAAATGAAGATCACTTTTATAATATGCATTCCCAACAGCACCTCCTTCCTCCCAATTTAAGTTTTCTTCTGCAACCATAAACGATGAAATTGCACGATTATATCAGAATATGTGGGCACTCAGTGTGTATATTGTATCAGAACTATAAGTTCTAGCTAGACAAAGATATCAATTCAAAGTCAGCCTTACTGGGGGAAATCTCAGTTGTACATACGAAGCAATATGTGCTAGGAGCAACGTTTTCAAAGGCGAGGCGTAGAGGAGATGCGCTTTTAGTTGCGCTTTGCGAGGCGTAAGCCTTTTGAACATTAATTTATTTTTAATAACAAAAATTTATAAATAATACAATACAACTAAATTGTAGTACTAATTCGTATTGAACCATAATAATCTATCAATTATAAGTACTAATTCTCATTTAAGCATAATAATTAATCCCCAAACATAATATTAGGGTTATGGTATATATAGATCCATGTAAAATATTTATAATTTTTTAAAAAAAAAAAAAAAAGGGTAAGCACAGCATTGGGGGAGTCAAACAAAAAAGGATTAACATCAAAAGACACCCTAAAGATTTGGGGTCATTCTCAATATGGGCCTCCGGTTCAATTTCATCAATTTACACCATGTGGTTTCAAACCTGACCAATTTTAAGCCTTTCGTTAAATTGACAGTCAGAAAATCTGTTAGTGATGAAGTGTCATTTGTAGGGCCCACTTTTTTTTGCTTAGTTGGAAAAAAATATTAATAAAATAGTAATTAGAAATCTTAAATTGAATATATAATTATTTTTTTAAAAGTAAAAAGAAATTAATGATGGTATTATGGAATTGAAAAAATTCATTAAGTGCTATTCTCTGCTTCTTGTTAAAGCAGCTTTCAAAAGCAACCTAGATGCTGCTTTTAAAAGCTGCTGTGAAGAGGCCGTTACTTTTAAAATAATCAGTATATTTTATGTTTATTAAACACTTTAAATTGCTTAACTTTAAAGTGAAATTGATTTTTGGGCAATAAAAGCAATCCCAAATAGGACCATAAAGGTGTCAAACATAAGGGGTTAGCTCGAGCACGACACAAATTTAGCCTGATTAAATAAAGTTTGGCGCGACCCGATATGTATCTTTAAATGGGCCGAGCAGAGACAATTTGGTCTAATGGGCCGGCCCCAGACTGAGGTCCATCATAGGCCTTGTTTAACTTCGAGTTTGGCTCAACCTCTCTTTTTCTTGTTTGAATAATGGCTTGTGATCTGCTCGTCACTAAATAGCCAGCAAAAGGAGTAAAAATTATTCACACAAGTTAGTCACATACTGACATTATTTATGCTAAAAATTTTCACATACTCTGTTTAATTGGGAATTTCCAAACTTATCGCAGAAAACAAAAATAATTACTTTTTTTTTGGGACATTTTCAGAAAGCCCTTGTTGCATACATACAAGCCCATCTTTCCTACAGTTTAAGTGAAGGTCATAAAGCTCCAGAGTTTTTCTTCTCCATTTTCAAGCATTTGTAAATTTTAGAAATAATTTTGATTTTACCAATCGGTCCAGCTTATAAAACAACATTACTCTCTGACATGTCCACCAAATAAATATCAGAAACACAAAGATGTACCCTTCCCTTAATTGTGCATTTCTCACTCAATACTCTTGGATTTCATATAAAACATTTCTCAGATTCCAAACAAATAAAGTTAAACTCAGGAGGAAAACAATGGGTTTGAATATTTTGACTATCCCAGCAAGTCCTTCCAAATTGGGTCCACTGAATCAAATCAAAGATGAATTTTTTTGTTTCTGGTTTATAAAGTAATTGAGCTTTGTGAGTGCAATAATACAGATTTGTTTTGGAAAATTTTGGTGTTCCATAAGTTGTTGAAATTGTGTTGGCATTTCCTAGAACTTAGTATAGGTTTGGAAGTGTAGAAACTGTATATTCGATTATATTATTTGAGATATTACAACCAATATTTATACACAAACTATAAGATATCTCCCTACTGGTTACACAATGAAACGGAAAAACCCATTATATCCTAATAAAGGCTAAGAACAACATAACAGCTAAAACACTAATGTATTGTTATTGAAGACCCTTAACTATGGTAACTCCCATAACCCCCTAACACTCCCCCGCAAACTTGACGCCGGAGAGGTGACAAGTTTGGAAATAAGATGTGAAAACTAGGAATATAATAAAGATGAGGAATGGAAACAAAAGAAAATTCATCACATGGAAAGCAGAAAGGGATGCATGCAGAGAGAAAGAAGGAATATTTGAAGGGAATAAAGGGGTTAAGAGAGGATGCAACACAACAGTAGAGGATAGGAGGTAAAACCAACTTGGGACACAGAGAAAAGAAAACGAGAGCATGGGCAAGTTTGAATTTCAAAGCACCATAGAGACAATAAGGTATGGGGAAGAAAACCACGGGGGAACAGAGAAATAATAAAGAGAAGATTATCACAAGAGGATAGAGGCCCATATAGATTAAAATAAAAAGGGATGATTGACCCAAAAAAAAACAATAATAAGAAATAAAAGAGGAAACCAAGTGAGATAGAGAAAGGAAAAGAGAGTGTGGGCAAAACACATAGAGTTAAAATCCTTTCAAAATAAAGACGGAAAAAGGAGAGAAAGAAAGAGAGGAGAAAAAGTACACCCATCATAAGGAGAAAGTAGTCAAGAGAGGGAGAGAGAACAAGATGCAAGAGACAACCCATGAAAAGGAATGGAAACTCAAGATGCCAAAGACAACCCATGATAGGGAGAGAGACAACACAATTGAAAAGAAGAGAAGAGAATACCCAGTAACATAAAAGAATTATAAAGAAAAGAAGACATACCCTTGTAACAGAGAAGAAGAAAGGTAGGGCAAGAGAGCATTGAAGAAGACAGAGACCAACAGTAAAATCAAAGAAAGAGATTGGGCTTAATAGGGGAGGAGAACACAGGTTGAGCATAGATAGAGCATGAGAGGCCGATACCAAGAAAGCAACACAGTAATAGGGCTTGAGTGGCCGATACCAAGTTGGCAACATAGAGGAAGAAACAAGGCTTGTGCAAAGGGAACACCGGCAGTGTAGCATGGCAGAGAAGGCTCGGCGAGCGTTGACGAGGCTCACGGAGGAAAGAGAGACGACTCGGTGGGCAATGACAGGCAGCATCACAAACAAGGGGAAAGTATGGACACCACGATAGATAAACCATCAGAAATACATGAGAGAAAGAACCATTAGAAATACACGAGAGAGAGAAACCACAATTGCAGACTAGGAAAAGTGAAAGGAAAGGAAGTTTTTTATTTTATTTTATTGATAGATATGGGCTTCTAATAAAAACAAAATAAAGGAAGGGAAGCATTAGGTGAGGAGTACGAGTGTTTGGGCAGGAGAGAGAGATGAAGCTTAAGGGAATGAAGGGGAAGCATGCGTGTAGATAGATATTGGAAAAATGGGGGGCTCATGACACCAAAGAGAAAGAGAGGGGAGTTTTGATAAACCAGAGAAAGAGAGAGAGTTCAAGAGGGAGTTTTGATAGAGAAAAAAAAAGGGGAATGAGATCCTGGAGAGAGAGAGAGAGAGAGAGAGAGAGAGAGAGAGAGAGAGAGAGAGAGAGCATGAGGGATAGACAACGGTTGTGCAAGGGACTAACGACAGTGAAGCACAATATGACAGAGACAAAGGCGGGCTAGGATACGGCTTGGCGAGCGATGACAACTGACAAGGGGGAGAAGGCTCAATCGTCAATAGAGAGCATAAGAAGGAAGAAATGGCTCAATCTTCAACATAGAGCATTACATGAAGAAATGCATGCTCATATCTTCAACAGAGAGCTAGACATGAGAGAGTGAAAGAGAAAGGCTCATCAATGAGCAGAGAGCTTGACAGGGAGAGTGAAAAATAAAAGGAATGGCAACGGCAGAGAGAAAGAAAAAAAATACTGATTATAGAAGGGAGGAGAAGATGGAGAACTATACAGAAGCAAACACCATTTTGGGCGAGGAGAGCCAACGACTCTCAATGTTGGCAAATGAAGGATCGCTAATTGGCGTTAGCCATTAGCTCTGATACCATGTAGAGACTGTATAGTTCAATTATATTATTTTGAGATATACAACCAATATTTATACACAAACTATAAGATATCTCCCTAGTGGTTACACAATGAAACGAAAAACCCATTATATCCTAATAAAGGCTAATAACAACATAACAGCTAAAACACTAATGTATTGTCTTTGAAGACCCCGTAACTATGGTAACTCCTGTAACCCCCTAACATGAGTGTCATTTAGCTAGAGGGTTGAAGCAAAATTGCTGTATCTAATTTCCAGAAACTGCAGGATTGAAACAGCTCAGCAATCCCCAAATTCTAGAATTGTGAGTCCAACATGTATGAGACATTTAATCTGAAGGGTAAGACATGTCATTTTTCATGCACTCATAATAATAACATTTTTTGGAATCTATTATGATTTTATTTCCTTGATCTTTCTTGATTTTAATCATTAGAATTCTTTTAGGAGTGCATCTCATTTAGGCATATTTTTCAATATCTTTTGTTTATTCCTTCTTTCCTTTTATTATTAAATTCCTACTTGTCTTTCAAGTATTTGATTGAAGATCACGTTGGTATTTCCTTGGGCCTCAGGGTAATCTTGCTTTGTATTGGAAAGTATCTTTAATTGGCAATCACTTTTTTAATAAGATGAATGTGTCTAAAGGGTTGGGATATTCTTGGAATTAATTCAAGACTATTAGGAATCTTGATAAAGTGATTGTGAATATCCTTCTTGGAGTACACGTGAGTTTTATACATACTAGGAAACATATCTTTGGTTATTGGTTAGCCTTCAATGAAATTGATTTTGTGTTGGACGTGGACTGTTCTTCCTAGAGAAGAAAAAGTTCTATAAAATAAGACCTTTGTCTTCGTTGTTATAGAGCTTTCACGATCATATTTTCAGTCCATAACTTTGGAAAGCTGGTTTTTATTGAGATAAGTCATCAAGTGTTCCATATTTACTTAGTGATTTATCAACACTTTTATCTTCATATTGCATTCATTTGCATGTTCGTTGACTCATACGGTTGAGAACACCAAGACCGTTGTGGTAGTTTTCCTCCGGGAGCTTGAATTGATCGTGACTAGTATCGGATTCTACATAAGGAGAGTTGGAAGAACTCTGGCGAGCTTAAAGCATCGCGACCAGTATTGGCGTTCACTATAAAAGAGTGTCGAAAGATCATCCTGTAACAAAAGTTGAGTTACGAAGAAGTCGGGAAATATTATCTAGAATGTGACTAGGATAAGTGTATGAAATGACTAGTATCTGAAATCTTTGGCATATTTTTATATATTATTGTATTACCTTGACTACTCAAAACGCAGACTTTACTCTTTTAGTGTTTTAAACTATCCTATAGGTAATTTCATAAGTAGTACAGTTGAATGTATTTGAAGCACAGCCCATATGAGTTCATAATTCTATTTACATCTCTCAAGTGGATCTTGATCCTGAGTTGATGCAAATTTTAAAAGCAAAAACAGACAAAGGGCTCATCTTGAAGCTCCAATTATTTCTTTATATTTAGCATCACTGTTTTGAGACACCTAAAAGAAGTCTATAAGAAAATAATTACTCGCCACAACTTGAAGTTTCATTCCACGATTACAATAAGATATATCCAAAGGTACGAAGGCGTTTGCGCCTTTCTCTAATACCACGTGATCGTTTCCGGATATATACGTCCTTTTGAACAGGGTAAGGGTCACATGCCTCGTAGTATCCTGGATAATCGATTAGGGCAAACTACTTCGAATGAGGGATTGGTGTACTTAAAATCTGTTTAATAAATAAATAATAAAATAAAATAAGTAACCAATCCAATTATTCAAAAAATGAACGCTAAAGAATAAATTATAAGAGGGATAAAGAAAAAGAATGAAACCAGTATATATATATATATATATCTTACTCAAAGCATCTCCAGCCTTGAACTTTTTGCCTTCAGACCAACTAGATAAATTAGTATCTGGACTCCATCCTTTGTCATCCCCCACTACATATTCTTTTCCATAGATTTCTTCACATTGGAACAGCAAGCATACAAAAAGACTAATTCCCATGACCAGAAGTTTGCTCATTCCAATAGACATTTTTAAGCAACAAACAAGTGCCACAATTTTAACCTTCTCTAGATTGTTGCAATAAGGCTATATCCAAATTCAAAATCAATTTATAGAGCATTTACCCTATCCTGCATTAATTTTCTTGCATATATGGATATTTAAGAAGATTTATGGGCTTTATATACCTGTGGACAATTTAACCCCCAATATTTAAAGTTGAGGCTCTTTTGGTATGAATTTAATTCCCTTATAAGTCCTACGAGATGCTGAATTAATTAGGGGGTTGAGTATTTGTTGGTTAAGGCATAATTCTCTTCATATCAAATCAACATGTGTTGTGTTTGGTCACTCAAGATGTTGTATATCTATTTTGGCACTTTTGTGGCCTTGTACTATATGTTTCATCAATAATAACTACTATCAATTTTATTCCAAAAACACCAAAAATCACGAGTCAATATCAACGTTACATGACAAAGATAAAATAGCTAAATTGTTGTCCGAATCAGATTCTCTCCTTGTATTTACTTAATCATTTTTTAAATTATATACGTAATCTTTTTCAAATCTTCACATTGAGGATTTTTCTATATATAAAAGGTTCATTTTACGTCCACGAATAATTAAATTGCAAAATAATGGAAAATGCAAAAGGTCATTTAAAGGCCACGTTTGATGCAAAAGTGTCTTTTGGACTTTTGATGCAACAGTTTGTGCAGCCCACAACATGCACTTTGTGGTGCACTCTGCTCAATCCTTTGCGCTTAAAGGATAACAATTGTTGTGTTTAATTAATAGTCATTAAGTTTGGTTGGATCAAAATTTCTCCGGTAGAAATGATCATTTTCCACATGTGAATTAACTTTCTTGGTTGGATTTGAGAAGCTGGACACCAAGAAAAACAGTGTCAGTTCAATTGAATATTAATATTTGTATTAATATTAATAGGAGGGTTAGTTACCAAGAAATTCCCCATTAGCATATTATGGTTCCACTAATCACGAACCATAATGACGAATTAGAAATGAATATTTCACTATTGTGAGCGGTAATCATTTTAGACCTTGACTTTATCTTTGACAAATAAGAAAATGAGAATTATATTTTGGGGCTATCATTTGATGCTTGACAACATTGAAACCAAAATGAGAGTAGCAATTGAGCTTTTCATAATTTAAAAGACACTTTGAAGTTGGAATTGGAGATGTAGAGAAGGTGGGGAAGTGGTGCGGCTGGGAGGGAGGCGGCAGATTGGGAGAGGGGTTTGTTTTCTTTTTACTTTAAAAAAAATAATTATATATATATCAATAAACAAAAACTGAAACCACTTAAAAATTGCAGAGAACAAAGAAGTTGCACAAGAATACAGGCGTTGAATGTTCTGATATTCTTGGAACTTACCTGCTCATCTGGCAATGAAGCTGGACCACTAGGTGCATGGTGTGGCTGCATTGCATCTACACTACAAAAAAAAGGGGCAGTAGTTACTATATTTTTCGTGACTATTGTTCCTATTAGTCACGATTTTTAGTGACAAAAGCCAATTGTCACGATGCAGTCACCAATAGAGTGTGTGTTACATATGCCTCCGTTACTTTTGCTCCTGTTACGAATGTAAGAGTTGGTGACATAAATTATTGACTTTCCATAGCTGCAATTAAGAGCTGACATCATGTCAAATCATAATATTTTATTATTTTGTTTGATTTGACTGACGGATATTAGTTCTTGTATTTATATTTGCATTTGTATAATAAGTGAGTGTATAGCTTCTGTATTATATTCCTTAAAAAACATAACAATTTCTAATTACCTTTCATTTTCCAAAAAACCATTTAAAAGATTATATTAGCCAATTTTACAAACATATTGTTCAAAGTCAACCGTATTTCCATTCCTAAATCCAAATCCAAGCTCTGTCTCTGTGTAAATACACAAGGCAGGTCCTGAAAAGGTAATTTTAAGTCCTTAACTGCGAGCAATTCCATCCTTCCTTCCCTCAACTGAATCATTAATAGATCCTGAAAGAGATTTTTTTTCCCGGCTACTGATATCAGTATTTTCAGTTAGCTATATAATGAAGGCTAGGAAAAACAAATCAAGAACAAAATAACTTAACCTTCGAATCCAGCAATAGCAACATATTATTTCTCTCTCCAGTCTCATCTCATGTCTTCCTGCATCAGACAATAGCAAATAATATATAACAACAAAACATCGAATTTAAAACTAAACATTTTTTCTTCATTTTCTCAGTAACCAAACAAAAAATAAATCATTTCCCAAACAAAAGTAGATCTGAGATACATGTGAGTAAGAAACTCTTAGAAATTCATATCTAAGTTCAGTTGTTAGATAAAAGTAGATCTAAGATAAAAGCTTCGGAAAATCCATGCAGCCCATTCCAAATCCAAAACCAACAATAAGAAGAAAGAAAAGACATAAGTAATTTGCTCAAGTAAATAGGAAGATGAAAAAAAAGAAACAAGACACAGAGACAGAGACAGAGAGTGAGAGAGAAGGGATGAACGCAGATAAAAATATAAATAGAGAGGAGATAGGAAATAATTAAAGAGGAAGAAGAAAAAAAAGAGAGGGGGGAGGGAGAGATAGAGAAGGGATAGAGACAGACGCAAGAAAAACAAAATTTAAAGGAAATAGAGAGAGAAGAGAGAAGGAAGGAAAGAAAAAGGAAGAATAAAAAAAATGTTGAATGTGGGCCATGGCCATACGCTTTGGAAGATGAATACATACGTGGGAGTGGTACCTTCCAGAGGGAACGAGAAAAGAGACAGTTTAAATGTATATTGGAAAGTAAAATACATTTCTTAAATATTTTATTGGGTTTAATTACTCAGGAAAATTGAAAAGTTACTTTAGCTGTCAAGGACAATAAAGTGGTTTTATATTTATTATA
The DNA here is from genome assembly GCA_005406145.1 of Prunus yedoensis. Taxonomy (NCBI): domain Eukaryota; kingdom Viridiplantae; phylum Streptophyta; class Magnoliopsida; order Rosales; family Rosaceae; genus Prunus; species Prunus yedoensis. Next base: position 30,046 of record BJCG01001773.1, on the reverse strand, counting down.
TTTAAATCATATGCAATCAATAATTGAAATGTGAGAGAGTTAAACACAAATAATGGTGACAAGCAAGCAAAACCATTGACCAGCCCCCTATTGTCACCAAAATCAATTTGTTGGCTAAAAAAACGTGACTATGCCTTCTTTCTTGTAGTGCTATGTGCTCTCTGTCTCTGTCTATAATTTTTTCTCTCATGCAATGCGAGATGAGAGACTCCATGTCAAGAAAGGTGTTGTTAGCTTGATGCCCCATTCTCTTTCACTTGTCTTCACTTCACTCCCTTTTTACTCTAAGTTGGCCAACTGATGTGTTTTTCCTTTGAAGCCATTCTTTCTAGATTCAATATAACACACTCTTGGTATGATTAGGGCTCATACATAGGGTGTTGTTACTCTTGCAATTGTGTGTGAGTTGGCTTTATGTTAAAACTATGCAGAAAACTCAACACCCACCAGCTTGGTTCTGCCTTGGCTTTATGTCTCCTCATATTGAGAACAGAACAATTCGTTCTACTCTTATTATCACAAGTGCTTTCATGCATTAGGCCAATGCCAGTCAAAAATCCGATGATCCATATGACATGTACGGGCTGGTAAGGACAAATTAATATCAAATGATTGTTGAGAATTATTTTATAATCTTTCTTTCATCTTTCATGCCCTTTTTACATGTTTTCTTATCTCTTCACCACTCACCACAAAAAGAAGAAGAAGAAACTCTGAAAATAGACCTAGGCGGCGCCTAGGCGCTAGGCGGCTCCTAGGCGCTCCTAGGCGCTAGGCGGGAGAACACAGCCTCGAGTTCACCCTAAACGTTAGGGGTAGACGCCAGGGAGTTAGGCGGCGCTTGGGCACCCGCCTAGGCGGCCTGGCGGGTCGGGTGGCTGCTTTTCTACTCTTTTCGACCCAACCAGTGGGGGGCGACGGCTTCTTCTCTACTCGTCGGAGGTATCGTTGAATTTTTTCTTATTTTATTTGTAGCTGCTGCTGGGCTCACCTATTTCAAGGGCGCACAAGAGGAGATGAGGAGGCAGAGAAAGATGAGAGAGGATGGAGGTAGAGAGAGATGGGAGGTGATGAGGCTGAGAGATGAGAGATGAGATGAAGTTGCGTGAATTTTTTTTTAATAGGTTTTCTTCAAAAACAACGTCGTTTGAGGTTTTGGTTTCTTTGAACAATTGGTTTTTAAGTTAAACGCACGTTTAACTTTTACATTCCCTTTTTTGTTTATTTTTAAATGTTTATTTTGTGTTTGACTCCCCCAATGCTGTGCTTACCGTTTATTTATTTATTTTTATAATAAACAAAATATAAATATTTTAACATAGACCTATATATACTAAAACCCTGATATTATGTTTGGGATTAATTATTATGCTTAAATAAAGAATTATACTTATAATTGATAGCTTATTATGGTTCAATACAAATTAGTACTTGTCTACCGCGCACATCTCACGGCCTTAAGTTCCGAGCAGAGGGATATGCGTTGACACGCGACTTCCTGCTTTTGAGTGACAGTGCGGTTATGCGCGGGCATGCCAGACCGTGCGTCGAGGTTATTGGTGTGAATGGAGATGGTTGAGTGGTGCGCCTGTTTGAACATGTCTTCTGATCAAACGATTGTAGCCGAAAGATGAACTAATCTCGGCTGTCAGGTTCACGGCCTGAGCTACAAGGCCGTTTAGTGGTGGTGTCGATGGCGGGTTTAGGGCGGTGCTCCGGCGCGCTGCTCAATGAGCGACGGTCGTGTGATATATGGGATGAATGAGCGAATAACAAAGATGGTGCTCCGGCGCCTTAAAATCAAGGGTCGTATGATATATTGATGAATGGATTTCCCTTACAAACTAACATTACTCATAGGAAAGCAAATAAAGATATTGAAAGTGCATTACAGGAAAATATAAGTTGCTCCGTGGGAGGCTTTGGTTTGGTTATTGAACCTTTTGAATGTAGTCTTGAGCTTTGTATTTATAGGAAGAGTTCCTGGAGGAGTAATCGAGGCTTGAAAATCTGCATGGTGGAGCCTGATTAGAGCAAGTAGGTAGTCCAATCGACATTTGGGATCGTGAAGTATGGTGGTGTGACCCCCCTGAATCCTGATGAATCTCGGCTGCCGCCCTTGATCGTGGTTTCTGCGCAACTGGCCGTGGGGATGCATTTATTGCTTTGATAGTTAGTCACCCAATCTCTCAAGCTGCAAGAATTCTTGTGAGAATCTCCACATCTAATCACTCTGTTTTCTGTCGCCAAACCCTGACTTCAATCACTTCCCACCTTCCCTCATGCATTAAATGCTTATTCATGGCCAGTGGGTTTACTGCAATAAACAGAGACACTACCTCATTAAATGAAGCATGGGACCCTGTCATCACGTGATGATTTGACTTTAATACCTCTGGCCGCGATTTTGCTCGGCCTTGGCCTCGGCTTGCAATCGAGGCCGAGATGATTGTGCCTTGGCATTTCCTCTTTTGTTTTCAGGGAGGCCAAACACCTTGGCGAAACGCTGCGTTTCAGTTTTACGAGCAAGTGCAAGGGCCGAGGAAAAGGGGCGCCTTCGGCCAGTTCATAGCCGTGATTTATTAGTCAGAAACAGTACTACAATTTAGTTGTAATGTATTATTTATAAATTTTTGTTATTAAAATAAATTAATGTTTCAAGGCTTACGCCTCACAAAGCGCAACTAAAAACACATTGCCTCTACATCTCGCCTTTGAAAACATTGCTCCTAGCACATAAAGTTTCGACGTACAATTGAGATTTCCCCAGTTGCCACTAAGGCTGACATTTGAATTGATATCTTTGTCTAGCTAGAACTTATAGTTTGATACAATATACAACTGAGTGGCCACATATTCTGATATGATCTTGCAATTTCATCATTTATTGTTGCAGAAGAAAACTTAAATTGGGAGGAAGGAGTGCTGTGGGAATGCATATTATAAAAGTGATCTTCATTTTCTCATTTTCCCACATAGCCTTTCTGTGCGTTTGAGAAACATTCTGCACACCGAGAGCACAAATTGAATTGCATTTGATGTGTTCAAGGATACTTGTCTGTTTGACTGATCAATTTCATTGTTTTTTTTAAAGGTAATCTGCCTTAGCCTTTTGTCTCATTTCTATATTAAGATCAGATAGAATTTTGTTCTATTATCTTCTTATTTTTTGGTAATCAGAAAATGTATGTCTTCTTTTATAGAGACATTGTCCTTGCCAACGGTATACAGACCTGTCGCTATCATGATTAATTAACGCTAATTTCATGGTGCTGTTTTGGAATTTGCCAAGAGAGGGAAGATCATGAAATATTATTCTCAGGTTAGTGATTGATTGCGATTGGTTTTTTTGGTTTAGTCTCGCGGTTATACTATTTCTTTTTAAAAAAAATTAGAAAAAACCGGGTACAATTGCCGGGCTATACTATTTCTTTTAAATAAAATTAAAAAACTTCAATTTTTTTTATAAAAAAATCAAGTATAGCCGCACTGCTATACCATTCATTTATAAAAAAAAAAAAGAAAAAAAAAAAGAAACAGAACTACATAGTAAAATAACTTACCTTAACAATGTGAAAAATAAGAAAGCCACGAGACATACACAAGCATCGATAACTCCTTCCAATAAATGTTGTGTGATATAGGTACCTGGACAGAGTTGTTCACAAATTCAATAAGATAGAATCTGAAACAACTTCAAAATTGCAGATAACCAAGAACTCGGAATTGACCTGCTCATCTTGCAATGAAACCATCTGCAACACAGGAGATGTGCGCTTTAGAGTTTTCTTTTAGTTCATATTAGTGCATCATCTTTAAACTCGGTCTATATATACACTCACCGCCACGTTTGGACTCCAATTCCAACTGCTTTTCTGCTTCCTGAAAGTCATGTGAAACCTCAAATTCCTTGTTAGTACGTTGATAACAGACCCTACTCATTGATAGCCCAGGAGATCCGGATAGTTGTGTGAAAATCTTACCTTCTTCATCATTGTCTCTTTCTTCCATGTTTATATGCCTTTCATTAAAGCTTTTGTTGCTGTACCAGCCAGAACTCAGAAGAATATCTAATAAGATTACTGGGAGTGTATATTCTGTAGACACTACAAAGAATTTTTTTTAGTTGGATAATGGTTGGTTATTCTATAAAACTTTCCTACATTTTTCCAAATAACTAAAGAAATAGTGACTTTCTGAAGGAACAAAGAAAGTTAATAAACAATCCAGTAGAAGCTTTGAAATTATAACAAAATAGTTCAAATGTTTGGTATTGAAAGCATTTTTATGCCAAGTTTCTAGAGAACGATTAAGCGCAATATATATAAAGATTTGATCTGCTTTTCTTTTAGTTGTGTTCATATTCCATTTTATCAGTCCAGTTCTCAAAGTAAAAAACTAGTGAGGAAATTGTGGTCAAAATGTTATTACCTAAGAAGAGAATAATAAGTAGAACTGTGACCATCCAGTCAGCGAACATGACGTTGAAGGCAACTCCTATGCTGATGCCCAGCACGAGCATTGGCTGAAAGAGAAATGCCAGATCATAATCTAAAGAGAAATTCCTTGTTAGTACGTTGGTAACAGACTCATTGATAGCCCAGGGGATCCGGATAGTTGTGTGAAATCTTACCTTGTCTCTTTCTTCCATGTATATATACCTTTCATTAAAGCTTTTGTAGCTGTACCAGCCAGAACTCAGAAGAATATCTAATAAGATTTTTGGGAGTGTATATTCTGTAGAAAATGTAATATACTTCTAATAGTCATCGCATATGTACTCATATCACTTGACAGATTCAAATAATTAAGCCTATGTTGGTATAAGCGGTTGCAACTATCTCTAAATGTTACCAACTGCTCTTTGTTACCTAGTGATGGTCAATTTTTTCGTTGTGAAGTGCACGGGATTGGGATCGATGTATTAATGACATTACTGTTATATTTTGAATTCCAATGCCAGGAGGAGCAGTGCTTGATTGGGGTCAACGCTTCAAGATTATTCAGGGTGTTGCTAAGGGCTTCTTTATCTCCACCATGATTCCTGTTTGAAGGTAATACATAGAGATTTGAAGGTCAGTAACATTCTCTTCGATGAGAACATGAACCCAAAACTTTCAGATTTTGGATTGGCACGTATCATTTAAGGAACGCAGAGTCTAGCAAATACTCACAAGGTTGTAGAAACAATGTAAGTATCATCTCTTTCTTTCCCAATTCGGAAATCTTCTTTAAAAGTTAAATCATTGAACACGCTTGTCACTCATATATGAATAAATGGCCTAGGCGGGCTAGGCGGGGGCTAGGCGGGTCTAGGCGAGTGCTGGCGCCTAGAAGAAAGAAAAGGCCATTTTGGAACTCCATGGTCTGGGACGAGATGACAATGGTGCTATGAGGCAAGAGAGAGAGACGACGGTGAGATTGAAGAAGAAGAGAGGTTGTGTGTTATGTTTAGGGTTTAGAAAAGGGCCTGGGCGAGAGAGAAGGGCCTGGGCTTGAGAAAATACTACATTAAATGGATTTTGCATCATAAAATCACTAAAGTAACCACTAATAAGTAACAAATAACAAATAAATATTTTAATATTTTAAATATAAAAAAAGTATACTATTTGTTTAATATATAATTTATATATCCTTTATATTTCATGATTTTGGTATAAATTATAATTTATAATACTAAATAATTTATTAAAAAAGAATAGGCACTCGTATAGGCCCCGAATACTCCTCTAGGCGCTAGGCCCTTGCCCGTTGCCCCTTTACTGCATAGTGATTTTTGAACATTGGGATTAACATGTTGGTAAATCGAGGTGTACCAGCACTTCAATTTACAACCTTGCAATTTTAATTGACTCCAATTCCCTTATGTTTGTGTTCATAATTAACTAAAAATTAGTTGCATTGCATGGTGTTTAGATTTAACTTTTCTAGTATAATTTTTCTCAAAACTATAAACAAAAGAAGCAATTTTGTCAGTTCTCAATTGATTGTGCAAGTAGCTATATGTCTCCGGAGTATGCCATGGGCAGGATGTTTTATGAAAAATCTAATGGCTACAGCTTCGGGGTCTTGCTATTGGAGATTATTAGTGGAAAAAGAATACCAGCTTCTATTGCAATGACCAACATATAGGCTTCCTAGCTTATGTAAGCTCACACTCTAAATCTTAATGCAAAATCGTATCTTTCATACAGCTTAAGCAACCTATATGAAGCTAAATGCAGCAGAGTTTAACAATTCTAGCCAACATACATGAAATTTTGTCAGGCATGGCACTCATGGAATGATGGTAGGGGTTTGGAGTTGGTTGATGAAGTATTCGCAGAATCATATTCACCTTCATAATCTCATGGATTTCTATTTTTGAAACCCAAAGGCATTGCATATATGCATGGGTCAAGTTTCAGATTGGCAAGCACATGGAATTGCATACAATTATATTGGATTTTTGCCTCAGTTTAGGTGCACATTGATGTGCCCATTTTCTTCACAGGCATGATCCAATTGGTATTTGGTATAACAAACAGAAGCAACATATACAAGTTTTGGCATGCAGCTGGCGTACCAAATTCACGAAACGTAAGTGGGGATAAAGGGAACCAAGGTCCCAAAAAGGAGTTGTCTAAAAGATGCAACTCCCCACATAAAACTTTCGTTTGGGGACTTGCACTAGTAAAAAAACACCTTGCGCGACCAAACACAATTCGTCGCACAAAGTGACTTTGCGCGACGAAAATTAAACTTCGCCGCTCAAAGTCTTACGCGACTACAGTTTGAGCGACGAAAAATAATTCGTTGCACAAAGTCACTTTGCGCGACAAAAATTTGCGCGACGACAAAGAATCGTCGCTATAAGTAACTTTGAGCGACAAAAACATTAAATTTGGTGCACAAATTCTTGCGCGACGAATTGTTGTTCGTCTCGTAAAGTCCTTTTTTAAAAAATTTAAATAAAAATTTATTTTTAAAAATCTATGCATGACTTTACGCGACGAAACACTTAGATTCGGTGCACAAAGTCTTGCGCGACGAAGTGCGGTTCGTCTCGTAAAGTATTTTCAAAAATAAATTAAATAAAAATTTATTTTAAAAATCTATGCATGACTTTGCGCGACGAAGTACAAAAATTCGGTGCACAAAGTCTTGCGCGACGAATTCTCATTCGTCTCGCAAAGTGTTTACAAAAATAAATAAAATAAAAAATTATTTTTAAAATTTTTTGGATGACTTTGCGCGACGAAATAATAATCTTCGTCTCGCAAAGTCTTTACAAAAATAAATAAAATAAAAAATTTATTTTGTTAGAAAAATATATTATTGTAGTTCGGATTGGGTTTTTGTTAGAAAATATATATTTTAAATTGACGATCGAATTAGTTCATTGTATTCATATAGGGTCAAGGACTATAGCTGTAAAAAATCATTAAATCGAAATTGAAATAACCGTTTAAATCGTGATTTTTGTTTATAACCGTCGAAAAGTTTTGTTCTATTACTTGATCTCTGAATGTTTATTTTTTCCGATTTTTGGCGTATATAATCTCGAAGTATAAACAAACAAGTTTGATGGTTGGATCGTTTTGAAACTAGTTTCGTAGAATGCGTATGCCATCAAAATATTATATTCACTAACAATTAAGAGTTTATTTATACTTTCATTAAATACAACATAAGATTTTGTGGTATCCACTAGTGTAAATATTTAAATTGAAGATCAAATTGAATCATTGTATTCATATAGGGTCAAGGAGTGTAGCTGTAAAAAATCATCAAAATCGGAGTTAAAATAACCGTTAAATCATGATTGTTGTTTATAACCATCGAAAAGTTTTGTCCCATTACGTGATCTCGGAATGTTTATTTTTTCTGATTTTTGGGGTATATGATCTCGAAGTATAAACAAACAAATTTGACGGTGGATCGTTGAAACTAGTTTCATAGAATACATATACCATCAAAACAATATATTCACTAACAATTAAGAGTTTATTTATACTTTTGTTAAATATAACATAAGATTTTGTGGTATCCACTAGTGTAAATATTTTAAATTGACGATTCGAATTGGTTCATTGTATTCATATAGGGTCAAGGAGTGTAGCTGTAAAAAAATCATCAAAATCAGAGTTGAAATCACCGTTTAAATCATGATTTTTCGTTTATAACCGTCGAAAAGTTTTGTCCTATTACTTGATCTCTGAATGTTTATTTTTTCCTATTTTTGGCGTATATGATCTCGAAGTGTAAACAAACAAGTTTGACAGTTGGATTGTTGAAACTAGCTTCGTAGAATGCGTATGCCATCAAAACATATATTCACTAACAATTAAGAGTTTATTTATACTTTCATTAAATACAACATAAGATTTTGTGGTATCACTAGTGAAATATTTTAAATTGAAGATCAAATTGAGTCATTGTATTCATATAGGGTCAAGGAGTGTAGCTGTAAAAAATCATCAAAATCGGAGTTAAAATAACCGTTTAAATCGTGATTTTTGTTTATAACCATCGAAAAGTTTTGTCCCATAACGTGATCTCTAAATGTTTATTTTTTCTGATTTTTGGGGTGTACGATCTCGAAGTATAAACAAACAAATTTGACAGTTAGATCGTTGAAAACTAGTTTCATAGAATTACATATCCGATCAAAACAATATATTTACTAACAATTAAGAGTTTATTTATTCTTTTATTAAACATAACATAAGATTTTGTGGTATCTACTAGTTTAAATATTTTAAATTGATGATCAAATTGGTTCATTGTATTCATGTAGGGTCAAGGAGTGTAGCTGTAAAAATCATTAAAATCATAGTTAAAATAACCGTTAAATCTTGATTTTTCTTTATAACCGTCGAAATGTTTTGTCCCATTAATTGATCTCTTAATGTTTATTTTTTCTGCATTTTGGCGTAAATGATCTCGACGTATAAACAAAGAAGTTTGACGGTTGGATCGTTGAGCAGGTTTAAATTTGTTTATTTTGTACGTATAACATTTAAGAAATTGAGTAGTAGTATATATATTTATTAGTAGCTAAATTTTTCTTAAGACTTTGCGCGACAATATATAGTATTTCGTCGCGCAAAGTATACTCTAAAAATTTGGGAAGGGGTAACAAAAATGGGAATTTAAAAAAAAAATTTACGACTTTGCGCGACCAATATAGTATTTCGTCGCGCAAAGTATAGTCGAAACATTTGGCGGGTACCAAAAATGGGTATTTTTAAAATTTTAAAAAAAAAAATACGACTTTGCGGGACCAATATATAGTACTTCGTCGCGCAAAGTGTACTCTAAAAAATTTGGGCGGGTACCAAAAATGTTTTTTTTTAAAAAAAAAAATTAACGACTTTGCGCGACCAATATATAGTATTTCGTCGCGCAAAGTATACTCGAAAAATTGGGGCGGGGTATCAAAAATGGGAATTTTAAAAAAAAATTTATGACTTTGCGTGACAAATATATAGTATTTCGTTCGCGCAAAGTATACTCGAAAAATTGGGCGGGGGTGGTACCAAAAATGGGAATTTAAAAAAAAAATTTACGACTTTGCGCGACCAATATTATATTTCGTCGCGCAAAGTGTACTCGAAAAATTGGCGGGTACCAAAAATGGGAGCGGGGAAATATTTGTCACGCAAAACTGTGGAGCGACCAAAATTCGCGCGCCAAACCCTAAAAAAGGGGGGCGCACAAATGGGGAAACGGGGGGGAAAAGGGGGTGGGGAAAGGACGTGGGCGCGACCCAAATGAATGAGGGCGGCGCGCAAAGGGAGCCGGGGGGGGAAACCAACGAATCTCCGCCACCATTGCTGCAATGTCGGCAGACGCGCTGACCGCGCCGCGCGGGCCCGTCGCCCCAAAGCCGACCCGGCGCGCACATCTCACACGCCGAGGACGGGCCCGCGCCCAAAGCCTACCACGGTCGCGCATACCACGCCGCTCACGGAAGCGCCCAGCGCGTGCGGCACGACGCGCCACCAAAGCCGACCCGGGCGCGCACACTCACTCCGCTCACGTAATCTCTCAGGCTCGGCGTCACGAGCTCGCACTCTCACTCACGTTCTTTTAGCACGGTTTCATCAGCGCTCACTCTCACTCACGCTTTCATCTCTCTTTCTCACTATCTTCTCTAATTCTCTCACACTCCACTTCTCCCTCTCATTCTCACTCACTCAAAAATCTTGTCAAATGGTTATATTCTCTCCAAATGTTAAATTTTTTTCAATAATATGTGTTTTTAGAGTTAGTTTTGAGTTTATGCCAATTTTTTGTTATTATTTATGTTTTTTTTTTTTTTTTATATTTGACAATATTTGTTTTTTTTTTGTGATTTTTTTGTAGGGAATTGTCAAGACTTTGACGGCTAAAGTCGAAAAACATATTCTCCGCCACTACCATCACAATAGGCTTGTAGATTTTATTATTGTACTTTGTTAATTTATGTGTACATTTGAATATTATATATATTGGATTAATTTGACCACTATTTTTCATATGTAATTTTATTTGAATATGTCAATTTAAATTAAAGTAATTAAAAAAATAAAATCATACAATTAAATTAAATTTAAAAAGTAAAAATTTGAAAAAATTAATATAATGAATTTGATATAAGAGAAATAATAAAACAAAATGTCAAAATCCTTGCGCAACAAAATATTTCGTCGCGCAAACTAACTAGTTTATTTCTAATTATTTTTTTAAAAAAATAAATATTTCGTCGCGCAAAGTATATTTGCGCGACGTTAAGGTTCGTCGCACAAAGTGGTTCGTCGCGCAAAGTAATAATATTCGTCGCGCAAAGTAGATAATATTCGTCGCGCAAAAGTGGAACTATTCGTCGCGCAAGGTTGCTATTATTCGTCGCGCAAAGTAGTTAGAATTCGTCGCGCAAGTGCTTACTATTCGTCGCGCAAAGTGCTTACTATTTGTCGCGCAAAGTGTCTTTGAGCGACGTTAGTGTTCGCCGCGCAAAGTATTATCGTTCATCGCGCAAAGTATCTTGCGTGACGAATAGAAATTTCGTCGCGCAAACTTGCGCGAGACGGGTTTTGCGCGACAGAATTTGCGCGACCAAATTTTCGTCGCGCAAACTTTGCGCGAACGAAATTATACTTTGCGCAACAAACTTATTTCGTCGCACCAAAGTGTTTTTGTAGTAGTGTTGGGGGATTTCTATTTGTGAGTTAAATACCTCTTGGTCAAGCTGGGCTAAAGCACAAATGACCGAGCTGAGCTCGGGTTCAGCTCGATATCAATGGACAAGCTGGGCTTGAGCTTTGGGCGGGATGTCTCCGGAGTATGAGTGCATGAAAACTTTTTTAGAGTTCCAACTGTTCACTTTTAAAAAATAAAATAAAAATTTTCAAAGAATATTTGTCACAATGACTCTAGATAAGGAACAGGGCAAGAGATTGTATAAATTTCAGTTTGTGTTTAGGTTTAAAGTATTAATAGAAACAACATGTTGGGTTGAGCTCAATATCAATGGACAAGCTGGGCTTGAGCCTTTTGGGTGGGATTGTCTTCAGAGTATAAGTGCATGATAACTCTTTTGGAGTTCCAACTGTTCACTTTTTTTTATCAAAAAAATAAAAAATTTCAAAGAAATATTTGTCACAATGACTCTAGCATAAGGAACAGTCCAGGAGAATATATATATTTCAGTTTGTGTTTAGGTTTTAACGTATTAATAGAACAACAGGTTGAGGCAAGATGGAGAATTGCAGAAAATGTCAAACCACACCAGTGTAGAATATGATTCAGATCCCTCCTCAATATAAAAATATAATCTATATCATAAAACATATAATTTTTTCTTTTATTAAAAAAATACATAAACGACACATATGACTGTTTATATAGCAGTCAATGAATTTGGTAATTGCATAGGCAAGAACCTAAGGTATGTAAACCCTTAATATCCCTCAACAAGATCCTTGATTAACCTGACCAAGGAGAAAAGTATCCTAAACGTGAGGGAATGGTAAAAGTGAAAGCTTATCTCTTTCATTCAACTCGTTGTTTACAGTTGCCTTTCATAATTGTCTTCTTGTTTTTTTAGAATGAAAAACATAAGGAGAATTGTTGATGATCCTGCAAAAAGCATAAATAATGTGTAAAGTTGCTTTGTAAATTGATCAATTACAATAAATTTCTTATGGTTTTGAAAAAAAAAAAAAAAAACCCCCCCCAGAATAGACAAACGCTTTATACTATTTCTTTTCAAAAAAATTAGAAAAACCGAGGTAGTATTGGCTGACGGCTATACAATTCTTTATAAATAAAATTAATAAACCGAGTATAGCAGATCGGCTATACTATTTCTTCAATTTAACACTTAAATTCGGGAGGAAGGAAGTGATGTTGGGAATGCATATTATAAAAGTGAGCTTCATTTTCTCATTTTCCCACATTGCCTTTCTGTGCGTTTAAGCAATATTCTGCACACCGAGAGCACAAATTGAGTTGCCTTTGGTGTGTCCAAGGATACTTGTCCTGTTTGACTAATCAATTTCATTATTTTTAAAGGTTATCTGCCTTAGCCTTCTGTCTCATTTCCATATTAAGAGCAGATAGAATTTCATTCTGCTGTCTTTTTTTTTTTTTGGTAAATCAGAAAATGTCTTCTATTATAGACATTTCCCTTGCCAATGGTATACAGACCCGTCGCTATCATGATTAATTAACTCTAATTTCATTGAGCTGTTTTGGAATTTGCCAAGAGAGGGAAGATCATGAATCTTCTGTCTCAGGTAGTGATTGATTGTGATTGGTTTTTTTCGGTTTAGTCTCGCGGCTATACTATTTCTTTTTTAAAAAAAAAAATTAGAAAAACCGCGTATAGCCGTGCGGCTATTACTCTTTCTTTAAATAAAATTTAAAAAAAAAAAACGAGTATAGCCGCCCCGCTATATACTATTCTTAGGCAAAATTTGAAAAAACCAAGTATAGCCGCTCGGCTATACGATTTCTTTTAAAAAAAATAAAAACAGAGTATAGCCACCCGGCTATGCTTGGAACTTACCTGCTCATCTGGCAATGAGGCTGCAAAAACTGAAACCACTTAAAAATTGCAGATAACAAAGAAGTTGCAAAAGAATCCAGGCTTAGAATTAATGTTATGATATTCTTGGAAACTTACCTGCCCATCTGGCAATGAAGCTGGAACACTAGGTGCATGGTTGTGGCTGCATTGCATCTACGTGCTCTCTGTCTATAATTTTTTCTCTCATGCAATGCGAGATGAGAGACTCCATGTCAAGAAGGGTGTTGTTAGCTTGATGCCTATTCTCTTTCACTTGTCTCACTTCACTCCCCTTTTTACTCTGAGTCTGGCCAACTGATGTGTTTTTCCTTTGAAAGCCATTCTTTCTAGATTCAATATAACACACTCTTGGTATGATAAAGGCTCATACATAGGGTGTTGTTACCTCTTGCAATTGTGTGAGTTGGCTTTATGTTAAAAAATATGCAGAAAAACTCAACACACCACCAGCTTGGTTCTGCCTTGGCTTTATGTCTCCTCCATAATTAAGAACAGAATCAATTCCGTTCTACTCTTATTATCACAAGTGCTTTCATGAATTAGGCACAATGCCAGTTAAAAAATCCGATGATTCATATGACTTGTAAGGGGTGGTAAGGACAAATAATCTCAAATGATTGTTGAGAATTATTTTATAATTTTCTTCATCTTTCATGCCCTTTTTACATGTTTTCTTATCTCTTCACCCACTCACCACAAAAAAGAAGACGAAGAAGAAACTCTGAAAAAAAGACCTAGGAGGGAGCAACACCGACGCGAGTTCAACCACTCACAACAAAAAAGAAGAAGAAGAAACTCTGAAAAATAGACCTAGGCGGCGCTAGGGCGCTAGGCGGCGCCTAGGCGGCCTCCTAGGCGCTCCTAGGCGCTAGGCGGGAGAACACAGACGCGAGTTCACCCTAAAAGCTTAGGGGTAGACGCCAGGGAGTTAGGCGGCGCTTGGGCACCCGCCTAGGCGGCCTGGCGGGTCGGGTGGCTGGCCTGCTTCTCTACTCTTCTCGACCCAACCAGTGGCGGCGACGGCTTCTTCTCTACTCGTCGGAGGTATCGTTGAATTTTTCTTATTTTATTTGTAGCTGCTGCTGGGCTCACCTTCTTTCAAGGGCGCACAAGAGGAGATGAAGGAGGCAGCGAAGATGAGAGAGGATGGAGGTTAGAGAGAGATGGGAGGTGATGGAGGCGGAGAGATGAGAGAAGAGATGAAGTTGCGTGACTTTTTTTTTAATAGGTTTTCTTCAAAACAACGTCGTTTTGAGGTTTTGGTTTCTTTGACATTGGTTTTAAGTTAAACGCAACGTTTTAACTTTTAACATTCCTTTTTTGTTTATTTTTGTTGACTCCCCCAATGCTGTGCTTACCTTTTTTATAAAAAAAACGTATAATATTTTAACATGGACCTATATATACTAAAACCCTAATATTATGTTTGGGGATGAATTATTTTGCTTAAATGAGAATGAGTGCTTATAATTGATAGATTATTATGGTTCAATACAAATTAGTACTACAATGTAGTTGTATTGTATTATTTATAAATTTTGTTATTAAAATAAATTAAAATTCAAAAGGCTCAAGCCTCAATGTTTCAAGGCTTACGCCTCGCAAGAGCGACTAAAAACGCATCGTCTCTACTCGCCTTTGAAAACATGTTTTCAAAGGCATGCTTAAGCTCGCCCTGGTGCGCGGGTTAAGAGCGAGGCAAATGAAATCGAATCAAGCGTTCGTCTATTTAGCTTTTCTGCACGTTTAGTGTAATGAGGCGTGGTGAGGTGAGGCGGGGCAAGGCGGGGTTATGCGGAACGACTCCGTTGTGTATCTGCAAGCTGTAGCATGAATGAAGAAGATGAGAAGTCGCATGAAATTTTTTTAATAGGTTTTCTTCAAAAACACGTCATTTTGAGGTTTTGGTTTCTTTGAACATTGGTTTTAAGTTAAACACACGTTTTAACTTTTAACATTCCTCTTTTGTTTATTTTTTTTAAAAAAATTTGGTCTGACTCACCCATGAACAGCCTTTCAACGCCCCCAATGCTGCTGCTTACTTTTTTTCAAAACAAAAAGTATAAATATTTTAACATGGACAATATATACTATAACTCTATTATGTTTGGGGATTAATTATTATGCTTAAATGACAATTAGTACTTATAATTGATAGTTATTATGGTTCAATACGAATTAGTACTACAATTTAGTTGTATTATATTATTATAAATTTTTGTTATTAAAAATAAATAATGTTTAAAAGGCTTACGCCTCGCCAAAGCGCGACTAAAAAATGTATCGCTCTACGCCCTCGCTTTGAAAATATTTGATTTTGATTATTAAAGAAGAAACTTTGACAAGTCACTAAATCTAAGGTATATATTGAAGGAGAAGATGAAGGTAGGGTTGAATGACTTTCCAGTGGGCGTGATTAGGAGGGATTAATTATAGGGATTTCTGTAGAAATGTCACATATGAACTTATACATAAGTTTCAATTTGTCACCATAAAGAAAAATTTAAGCAAAATGTCACCTTAAGTGTTCAAAATCCATGATTGGTCATCTAACTTTAACAAGGTAAGTGTTTTTATCCATGTTCAGTTTTAATTAGCAACATCTTCCAATATTGTCTTAAAACCCATTAAATATTTTTGGAACAACAACCATCAAAGGTTTTCTTATATAATGAACTTATTCTAAATATTTTATGTAGAAAAACAATGGATACTTAAGATGTTAGGTTTTTAATCTATTATCTCATAGTTTTATTCTCCTGGCACATCTGTATGCATTTTTCTTCTCCTCTAAACCATCCTAGTCCAAGTCTGGTTGGTGGTATGGCTTTTCCATTTATCTTGGCTAATAATGTTGACCCCTCCTTGAGAGAATTCCTGGCTACGCCACTGTTTAACATCATCTAATTTCCATTCATTTTGAAGGGTTTATTTAGTCTTTCCCATATTTAAACCCTCTTTTTATATAATTTAAATATAACTCTATGTAACCCTCTTGAAGGGATGCAATCCATTGCTTTAAATTCATTTCACCAACAAACATCTCATATGTTGGCTTCCTTCTTGTGAATGCTTCCATCACTAGAATTCCAAAACTGTTACACATCCCTTCTTTTTTGAAAACATTCCTTCCAATCCATACTCTGCATTATGAATTATAGTTATATATGTTTGAAATATATTCATGTGTATAATTAAGGACAAAATGTATAGAATGAAGATATTAATATTAGCAAGTAAATCACCTGGCAACTGTGGCTAGGGGTCCATGGTTTGGGTCATAGAATCTCCTCCACCCAAGAGTTTTGCAATCCAAAATCAGCACCATGCGCAAACCATATCATCATCTAGTAACAATATATTACGACACCCAGGCCTCCCTTCCTATCTGTTGGTCTAGCTGTGTGTGTAAACAAGCTTGGTTTATGAGACTTTTGTCTTGATCGTTGCTTTAGTTATGGATAGAACAAATAATTAATGGTTTTCAGTTTTGTTGACGCTCGGCGCCTGCTAAAGGCCCAGCGGCCCAATAGAACCTCAAGAGATGGGCCTCGTACTACGCCTGGGAAACTGGACACTCAGCGCCTACTGAAAGCCCAGCGGCCCATAGAAAACATAACAGATGGGCCTCATACCACGCCAGTAGAGCCCTACGTCAGCGACAAGACCCTATCTGACTATCAACCCATCTCGCCTCATGAAACGCGCCCTGTCCCCTCAGAACCCAGGTGTTGGCCGGAGAGCACTCGCCTTCCTCGTAGAAGTACGGGTGCCAGGCACTCCCTGCCTATATGAACATGACGGCTCTCCCGACCCCTGCGCATTACTGACCGCCAAGGGCACCCCGTCCAAATCTACCCTGGGCCTATCAGGGTCCTCGGCCTCATCAAACCCTTCCACCTCGGCCTCTGTCTTAGCGGCCTCCGCATCGGGATGCCTCTCCAAATTCTCCCCTTCTGTCTCGGCCTCCCCGCCAGTCTCCTCCGACGAGCTCGGGACTTCTACCACCGAGGGCGCACGCCCCACCCTCACCCCCCCCCTCTCCAGCCACCATTTCCTTCCCCTTCCCCGTGTACCCGCTCTCCCTCACTGCAGAAGTACAAAAGCAGAGTAGAAGAGCCTCTCACCTGACTCAGATGGCCTCCTCGAAAAGCTCCGGCACTAAGTTCCTCGCACGCACCTACTCTGCTCCTCCAAACACAAACCAGACACAAGTTTGAACCTTCGAAAACTTTGCGAAAATGGCGAAATTCCTCGACCACGTTATTTATAGGCAAAGACCCTGACTCCTCACCGTTCGATCCGCCTGCCGCCCTCTTTCGGATCACGACACATGGCTCCACATCGTCATTCCATCAATCGACGTGACCCGAAAACGTCCCGCCCTTTGCATCTCCCCAGGTGCCCCATCATTTCACCTGCATTAAATAGCACGCCGCCCGAGCACCTGACACCTGCCCTAACCGTTCACATTCCCGAGGCAAAGCTGCCTCTGGTGGAGTTGGGGGACTAACCCAAGTAGTCGGCTGACTAGCGCCGACCGCTAGGCACTCGGCCACATAACACAAATACCGAGCGCTCATACAGAGGCGCATTCTGTTGGGCAAACATAGACAACTCCCCACCCAAGGAAACTTGCCTAGAGAGTTGGGGGACTGTTGACGCTCGGCGCCTGCCAAGGCCCAGCGGCCCAATAGAACCTCAAGAGATGGGCCTCATACTACGCTGGGAAACTGACACTCAGCGCCTACTGAAAGCCAGCGGCCCAATAGAAAACATAACAAATGGGCCTCATACCACACAAGCAGAGCCCTACGTCAACGACAAGACCCTCTTTGAATACCGACTCGTCTCACCTCGTGAAACGCGCCTTATCCCCTCAGAAGCCAGGTGTTGGCCAGAGAGCACTCCCCCCTTCTTTTTGGATGGACTACCGCCGTCTGCTCAGAAAAGGCTACAACTGTGCACTCTCGCCCCTAGCAGCGAATCAGGGGCATTCCTCATACCACGCCAGCAGAGCCCTACGTAAGCGACAAGACCCTCTCTGACTGCCGACCCGTCTCGCCTCGTGAAACGTACCTGTCCCCTCAGAAGCCAGGTGTGGCCGGAGAGCACTCCCTCTTCTTTTAGGATGGACTAGCGCAGTCTGCTCAGAAAAGGTTACAACTGTGCACCCCCGCCCTAGCAGCGAATCAGGGGCGTTCCTCATTTGACAGGCCTAACGTGACGCAAATCAGCTTGACGCCGAGCCGAGATTTCCGGCTCACGACACAAACCTCCCCTTGTTCTATAAATAGGAGTAGGGAAGACAGAAAAAAAAGGGAGAAAGAAAGAAAGAGAGAGAAAAAGGCCCCACACTTTGTCCGGTCCTAATTCACCATCGTGGTATCATTCACTGTCTACATCCAGAAGAGGAAAACCCTTAACCTATCTTCATTTTGATCCCATAACTAATATTGGTTCAAACAAGTTCACAAATATTGGATTGGATTGGATACTCCCTATATTCAAAGCATGTTTAAGGAAGAAATGAAAATATTTTTTTTATCATTGAAGGTAGAAGATGGATTACTCATGAAGAAAACTTATCCCGTCTAATCCCCACAAAATGGTAGGATAATAACACCTTATAACTAATCCCTCCTAATCCCTCCCAACATGGAAAGTCATTCACCCCTACCTTCATCTTCTCCTTCAATATACCTTAGATTAGTGACTTATCAAGTTTTCTTCTTTCATAATCAAAATTAGCAATTTTTTTTGTTTATTTTCTTTTTAGATTCTCAGTGACTAAATTGGTAATTGACTCTTTCTACTCTTTAACTAACTGCTTTAGGGTTCTTTACCTGTGAATTAAGTTCTGGTATCTTTGGACAGGTTTTATTTAGTCTCCTTTAGAATTCTGATAGCTTGTTTTGTCAAGCTGAAAGAGTACTGGTTAGATCCAACAACGAAGGATTTGATTGAGACTAGTAAAATTTGGAAAAATCAGTGGAAAGACCATGGTAAATTCTGTGATCTGCTTGCTGAAGACTACTTCAATTTAGCATTCAAGTTTTATGAAGACGTTAATGTGACAAAGATGCTTGAGGGTGCTGGAATTTCAGTTGGGATGGATTTGGTCCTAACTTAATCATTCAAGTGATAAGGAAAAAGACTAACAGCTTCGCAAATATAAAGTGTTATAATGGAATGTTTTGTTTGGGAAGTCCGATTCTGCTTCGAAAAAGATAGAATGTTCCGGAACTGTAACATGAGACCTCAGGATATGTTTCAGAACTGTAAAAGGACAATAAATACATATGACAAAATTTCTCTTCCGATGCCACCTACAATAAAGGCAGAGGTAAATACCAAATTGTGCTTTCCGGTTCTGTTGTAATCACACATTTAAATTGCCTATGTGATTGTAGAAATGTGATGGTGGAGACGAGGATGATGGTGGTAAGACTGCTACTATAGGTGATTAGCCCAAGCAATGAGCACAAAGCTGCTGGTGGTGGTGAGCAAGTTAAAGTTCTAAAAATTATTATTTTCTATTTTTTCATTTTTTTGAAAATGTTTGTGTTATGTTGATGTTTCCAGGTCTGAACTGAGTCACACAACAAGGCCAAGCATAGTGTTGAGGGTGATACCTTAATTTTGTGAAGGTTTGGTGGGGATCGGTTGTGGTTTTATATGTTTAAACCACTGTTTTTCTATTTTTTTTTACTTTGATTAATAATTTACTTTAAGAACACTACTTTTAACTGTTTCTTTATTGTCAGCCACTTTGATTTACCACTTTTCATCCAAAGTGAATCTCGCGCACTAATTGGGTCAAATTACTCTTGGTTTACATTGAACTTGTATACTTAATGCCGGAATACTTGCTCTATTGGTCGTGAGCCTTGATTGCTATGGCTAATGTCTTAATGAAAAATTGACCAACAATAACCCTCATAGCTAGTCATAGTCCAATTTCCTGTAAGCTTCTACAATCGGCCTGTAGAAAGTTTGCTCTATGAACCCTTCTTAGTTTTATAAGCCGCAGCATTGGAATTTCCTTCCTGATTTGATATAGAACTGTGACATTGATCTCCATCTTCACTTTTATGCCGAGGCTGCAAATTGTGTGCGCTGCACTACCATAGAAATGGTTACAAGCCATGATTCTACCAATGTCTTTGTTTGGGCCTAAATTCCGCACGTCAACCCAATTAAAATTGGCCCATATCATATGAAGAAGTTTTGGGCTTTGATATAAAAGACAGAGATCAACCCATATGGTTTTAGAGGCCCAAACCCTTGAATCCAAAAGTCCAAGGAAATTTATCACCATCGTTGATCTGAATTCAAATCAAAGCAGATATTTTGGAAAATTTTTTTTTCAAAAAGGAGGCCCATGTGACGTTGAAAGTCAAAATTTTCAACTAAGGAAGTGATGGGAGTTAATGGAAGCAAGTTAACCAGAAGAACATTCCTTATAAACCATTCAAAATGACCAGAAGGAAAGGACGACCAAGTTCCCCTTCTATATATCCATAGAGGGCTCTACATTGGAATATGATGTGTTTTTCAAGAAATAAAACTGGAGATGAGAGACTATTGATGGTTCTTCTCTGCCAGAATAATAACTTCCCCTTTTTGTGGCATTGGAAAAGGAAAATCTTTTTGAAAGATCTGCCACCCAGTGTTCAAGGACAACCAAAAATTCAATTAAGACAAAAACTCTCAAATTATATTGACAAATTCGAAAAAAACAAAGTCATTCAAATCTCAAAAGCCTTCAGACTCTGAAGCAATTAAGCTATTCAATTTGAAAATTCATCCAGCCCTAAAGTAAAACAACCAGAACTTGGGTCATTTCAATTCAAAGAAACAATTCACAAAGGAAACAAGACTTCTCTTGTTACAAATTTGGCTCAGCATAAGCCGAATCAAATAGAATTCGGGTTTTTCACAATATGTAAACCTCAACAAATTTCCAGGGATGCTTCGAGTCCTCAGGATTGCCAGAATAGCTCTTGGTTGATTCATAATCAAGCATAACAGATACTGTGGTGCAGCCCCAAATCAGCAATCGTCAATCTAGCCATTTCCAATCCAATCCAGACTGGAGAAATATCAATTATGCCCATCCAGTAAGCCTCTCCATGGCCAGAACGAACTAAAGCTCTGCCAATCTCAACATTGGTATCAATTTCTAGCTGAACCTCATCAGTTGAAAATATTGACGTGCAATTCCAGTATAGATATATCCAGTCCAGCCCGATTCACCAAACCAGGCAGAAATCAAAGTCCCATGTTTTGTTCTTCCAGACTTAGCAGCTTTTCTTTGTTTTAATAACGTGCAATAGGTAGTTTTCATTTCAAACAGTTTGATTTATCTTCCAGCTTGTATTTTGGCCAAAACTACCAGTTCTTGTTACTGTGATAAATTGAGAAGTCCTCACCAATCTAAGGCAAGAAAAGAACTTATTTGGGAGATATTCCTCGCCCAAATTCACAATCACTTGTTTGAAGTCAGTAACTTGGGGCGCACGTTATTTCATTTTTTTAAAGTCTGTTAGGGTTTCTTACTGCTAACAGTGGCATGCTCGCACAAAAGAAAGTTGACTTGTCAACCACAAATGGTTTTCAGGTTAATGGGGAATTTTACCCTACCATCACAGGAACCAAATCAAAATGGGTGAACAGTCTTTAACTTAACATTCAAGGCCAAACACATGTACAATAATTTATCTTTGTATATTTTTAAAATCATTAGAAAACATTATATAAGCTACTCATATGTAGAAAAGAAAATAATACTATACAGCAAAATTGAAAAAAACTTTCAAACGTCTATACATAATCAGGAGGTTTGTACCTCATCGTGATCAAGGCTATAGCCTTTTGAAAGTGAGAACCTATCATGTAGATTTTAAGTCATGTAGATTTGTCCTACAGAACTTTATAATCTTGGTCGCTTATGAATGTTCATGTAGAAGCCTCTGCTTTTCATCTGCTACGAGTATATACTGCAATGAGAGAGAGAGAGAGAGAGAGAATTAATATATATATATATATATATATATGTTGACAGATTTTCTTCTCCTTAGTCATTGACTTATTGTTGAGAGAATTATCTCAAATGAGAAAATGGAAGTATATTAAGCTCCATTATACTTACAGAGTTAAGGTTGAAATTAGAGCTCTATGTATGCAAAACATTACACTGGTACAGGATCTTGTTCGAGGATTTCATTTCCCGTAATTCCATCTTTCGAAGTTTTAAAGTAAACATTGTAGTCCTTCTCAGGGGTTGGATTTTGAGGGTCCACTGTAAATGGCTCACTAAATGGCACAACACTTTTAACCTGCAAATGAGTTTATAAGCATCTCAGAATCTGCAAAAGCTTTTAACTTCCAAAAATAGCAAATTACAGCCACAGCACACAACACACAATTAAGGGACATAAGTTGGGCTGTGACCTCAAATGTCTTGCCAGATGCATAGGGGCTTTCCAACGCAGCAACACAATATGAGCAACCTCCTCTCTTGATATCTTACCCTGCATATATAAATACTATAAATCATAACATTCAACTAGTATTACTATAAGGGAAAGAAAGAGCAATACATTTCATCACAGGCATACAACAAAGAGAGAATAGTGATCTTCTATTTGATTATATACCGTTATATTGTCTCCTTGGTCAAAAATGAGATCTGCTCCGGCAGGCTCCTCAGTCAATGCACAAGGCCTCACAATTGTATATGGTATTCCACTTTCCCGTATTAAATCCTCCCTCTGCTCCAAAACTTATCAATGTACAAAATTGAAAGAGCTAAATCCGACCCAGAAAAATAAAAAGAATAGAAAAGAGCTAAGAAGTGGTATTTTAATACACTGATTATATATAAAATATCAAACAGCTTGCACTGAATTAG
Source organism: Prunus yedoensis (assembly GCA_005406145.1). Lineage (NCBI taxonomy): Eukaryota > Viridiplantae > Streptophyta > Magnoliopsida > Rosales > Rosaceae > Prunus > Prunus yedoensis. The sequence goes on along the minus strand of BJCG01001773.1, from coordinate 7,070 downwards.
TATGAAACCTTATTGGAATATGTAAAATAATTAACTACTGCTGGAACTCCTCGTCTTCTTACAGCTGCTGGAAACTCTTCATCTTCCAACAGCTATATTGTCTTGGTTCTGTAAAAGCCTTTATTGCTTCTAAAGACTGTAAAAGGCCTGCCTATATATGCAGCCTGTTGTACTGATATCTATATGATGAATAAGAATCTTAAACTCCACCGGGGACGTAGGCTCAACATTGCCGAACCTCGTTAAACTTGTGTTGTTCTGTTTCTTCTTTTTCTTTGATTTCTACATGGTATCAGAGCAGGACCTTTGAAATTCCTGTCTCTTTGTCTTCTCAATGGGTGATTCTTCTGGGAAAGCTTCTGTTTTTTCCGGCGAATCCGATGGGAATCCCAATCTTCGCCTTTGTTCAGTTCTTCTAAATGGATTTAACTATATTCCTTGGTCAAGAGCTATCAGTTTGGCTCTTGGAGGAAGATCGAAACTTGGCTTCATCAATGGAAATATTCCTGCACTGCTGTTGATGATCCAAAGTATGAGGATTGGTTTGCAAGGATCAACTTGTCATGTCTTGGTTGCTCAACTCTATGGAGCCTCAGGTTGCTGAGATTTTCAGTTTTTTTGATTCTGCGCAAGATCTTTGGACTGGTGTCAAAGAAATGTATGGAAATCAAAATAATGCAGCCAGGATTTTTCAACTAAAGAAGGATATTGCTGGAATGTATCAAGATGGAAAATCTTTTATTGAACATCTGGGAAAGCTTAAAGGCATGTGGAATGAGCTCGATCTTTATAGACCTCATACTACTGATTCAGCCACTCTTCTGAAAAGAGCTGAAGAGGATAAAATTTTCCAACTCTTGGCAAGTTTGGATCCAGATTATGAAGACTTACGCAGTCACATTTTGATGAGTGTGAAATGCCTTCTTTCAATACTGTTTGTACTACTATTCAACGAGAAGAGGTAAGGAAGAAAGTCATGAATGTAGAAACCAAATCAGGCGCTGGAAGTTCTGAATCTAAAGCTTTTGTTGCTGGTGCTAAAAACCAAGGAAGCAAAAATTTCAAAGGAAAAAAGGGCAATCTGGAGTGTAGTTATTGTGAACAAAAAGGTCACACCAAGGATAGGTGTTGGATTCTCCATCCTCATCTGAAACCAAAATTCGGAAAGGAAGGCAAGGGAGAAAAAAACACAGTGCCAATCAAGTTTCTGCTGCTGATGATTTTGAAAAACTCACTACCAACCCTTCAGCTTTTCTTGGTGAGTTTGCTACATATCTCCACCAAAAAAATGAGAATCCCGATTGTAAAATTAATGCAAGTGTCTCTAATAATGCTGGAGCAAATCTTGCCTCGAACTCTGCTCTTCTTGGACAGTTTGCTAATTTTCTTCAACAATATGAAAATCCTCTACTTCTGATGTCTCAGGTATTGTCAAAGCCTTTGTGACTGCTCTTATTTCCAACACTATGTCAAATGTTTGGGTTATAGATTCGGGAGCCACCGATCACATGACAAATAAAAAACAGTCTTTGTGATTTTAAGAATTTCACTAAGGCTCACTCTGTCTCTGTAGCTAATGGTACTGATGTCTCAGTTTTGGGCCAAGGGAAGGTTAAATTTCTTGGTACAGATGTAGAGTCTACTGCCTTATATGTGCCATCGTTTCCTTTTCAGTTATTGTCAGTAGGGAGACTGACAAATTCCTTAAACTGTGATGCTATTTTTTCTCCTTTTAATGTGATTTTTCAGGATCGAATTACCAAGAAGAAGATTGGTGAAGGTGTTTACTCAAATGGGTTGTATCTTCTTCATCATTTTCCTAACAACTCAAGAGGGCTCCAGGTCAATTCTCTCCCAAATCATGTTTTGTGGCATCAACGTTTGGGACATCCCTCTGAATCTGTTTTGTCAAGCTTATTTCCAGCACTAGATAAGGCATCCCAAGATTGTGAGATTTGTCATTTTTCAAGCAGGCACGTCTGCCATTTAGTCATTCATTGTCAAAAACCACCAGACCTTTTGAAATTGTTCACTAGATGTATGGGGGCCAGCACCCTTAGAATCTTTTGATGGTTTTAAATATTTTGTTATCTTTGTCGATGATTTCTCTCGGGCTACTTGGTTGTATCTATTGAAATCAAAGAGTGAGGTTGCTTCTGTCTTCAAAGAGTTCCATCGGCTTATAATGAATCAATTTTCAGCCCAGCTTAAAGTTCTGAGATCGGACAACGGTACTGAATTTATGAACAGTACCCTTTCACAATACTTAAGTTCTTATGGTGTCATTCATCAGACGAGTTGCGTTGGCACACCCCAACAAAATGGGGTGGCAGAGAGAAAAAATCGTGATCTCCTTGAAAAAACACGGTCACTCAGCTGCAAATGAATGTTCCTAAGAAGTTTTGGTCTCAGGGAGTTCTTACGGCAGCCTATGTGATCAATAGGCTTCCAAGTAGAGTTCTTAACTACAAATCTCCTCTTGAAATTCTCAAAGGAAGGAAAATTGATCTTTCCCACCTTCGTATCTTTGGCTGTGTTTTTGTTCATATTCAAGGATTACATCGAGATAAATTTGACTCCAGGGCAGTTAAGTGTGTTTTTATGGGTTACTCTTCAACACAAAAAGGATACAAATGCTATGATTCACAAACCCGAAAGATCATTATATCTCGTGATGTTGTGTTTAATGAAACATGTTCCTTCTTTGATAAATCCTATGGAAATAATATTCAGGGGAGAGCTTTCTTGATAAGGTGCCTTGCCAATTGTAGAAACCATTGCTGATCATAGTCCTACAAGTGCTCCTTGTTCTCGAGATATAACTTCCAGCAGTGTAGATACGACTTCCAGCAGCGAAGGAACACCTTCCAACATGAAGGTACTCCTTCCGACAGTGTTCAAACTGAGCTTATTAACCCTTCTACTCTTCCTTCTCTGGTTGCACCACGAAGAAATCCAAGTCGAGCGTGGAATCCTCCACCAAAATTCAAGGACTATGTCAATTGTGCCACTCGGTATCCAGTTGAAAGGTATATTACCTACGCCAATGTGTCTCGTTCCCATGCTGCCTTTCTAAGAAAATTTCAAACTCTTGTGAACCCAGCTCTTTTCAAGAGGCAAAAACCCAATTGATTTGGCAAAATGCAATGAGAGAAGAACTTAAAGCTCTTGATGAAAATCAAACATGGAGTATTGTCAAGTTGCCTAAAGGGAAGAAAGTGGTTGGTTGCAGATGGGTTTTTAAGACCAAGTTTAACAGCGATGGATCCATTGAGAGACACAAGGCACGGTTGGTGGCTAAAGGGTTTACTCAAACTTTTGGAGTAGACTACAAGGAAACTTTTGCTCCTGTAGCAAAGATGAACACAGTAAGAGTTCTCTTATCTGTTGCTGTCAATAATGATTGGCCTTTATTTCAAATGGATGTGAAGAATGCCTTTTTGCATGGAGAATTAGAAGAGGAAGTTTACATGAGCATGCCACCAGGTCATCCTCAAGAAAAACAAGAAGGAATGGTCTGTAAATTGCACAATGATCTATGGACTTAAGCAATCCCCACGGGCTTGGTATGCCAAATTAAGTTCAGTTCTTGAAAGTATAAATTTCAAAAGAAGTAATGCAGATTCCTCATTGTTTGTTAAAGATGGGCCTGCTGGAAGATTGGTGGTACTTATATATGTTGATGATCTCATTATTACAGGCAGCAATATGATAGAGATTCATAAACTCAAGTCTTTCCTTCACAAGAAGTTTGCTATTAAGGATTTAGGGTCCTTAAAATATTTTTTGGGTATTGAAATTGCCTCCTCAAGCAAAGGTTTATTTCTTAATCAACGCAAGTATGTGTTGGATCTTCTTAAAAAACTGGAATGTTAGAAACCAAACCAGCCATTACCCCAATTGACTGCAAGGCCAAACTTGGTCTTGATGGAGATTTGTTAGCAGATGCTAGTTATTATCAAAGGCTGGTTGGGAGGCTTATTTATCTTACTATTACTCGTCCTGACATCTCTCATGCAGTAAGCTTAGTAAGCCAATTCATGCATTCTCCTCGATCAACTCACTTGCAAGCAGTCAAACGGATTCTTCGTTACTTAAAGGGTTCTGTTGGTCGTGGTATTTTGATGAGGAAAAATGGAAACAATCAAATTATAGGGTACTCTGATGCTGATTGGGCAGGGTGTCAAATTGACAGGAAATCCACCACCGGATATTGTACCTTCGTTGGAGGAAATTTGGTCACATGGAAGAGCAAGAAACAAAGTGTTACTGCTCGTTCAAGTGCTGAAGCCGAATATAGCCATGGCTGCGGTCTCTTGCGAATTAATTTGGCTCCAGGGACTTCTCAATGATTTGGGCTTTAAAGACCCACATCCCATGACTCTCTTTTGTGATAATCAGGCTGCCATTCACATCGCTTCCAATCCAGTGTTTCATGAACGAACCAAGCATATTGAAGTTGATTGCCATTTTGTCCGAGAAAAGATTCAGTCTAATATAATTCGCACATCATACATTCGCAGTAATGAGCAACTGGCAGATATCTTCACCAAAGGGCTTCCTTTAGCTCAATTTGAAAACCTTTTGTTCAAGCTTGGCTCAATCAATATTCTCACCTCCGCTTGAGGGGGAGTATTGGAATATGTAAAATAATTAACTACTGCTGGAACTCCTCGTCTTCTTACAGCTGCTGGAAACTCTTCATCTTCCAACGCTATATTGTCTTGGTTCTGTAAAAGCCTTTATTGCTTCTAAAGACTGTAAAAGGCCTGCCTATATATGCAGCCTGTTGTACTGATATCTATATGATGAATAAGAATCTTAAACTCCACCGGGGACGTAGGCTCAACATTGCCGAACCTCGTTAAACTTGTGTTGTTCTGTTTTCTTCTTTTTCTTTGATTTCTACAAACCTTCAACTTGAATGTCAGTATAAAATCTAATTCCTTGTCAAAGCAAACAGCAGGAGGTTGTTTACTTAGATCAAGTACAGGCATGTCAGGTCGGGTAACTCCTGCAGAACCTAAGTGTACGAACCTACACAGAACACAAGCAAAGAGATTCTTTAAAGACTAAAACAGAAAGTGCACCTAGTAGATCAATTATGTTTAGTCATAAGAAGATAATCCAACAAAACGAAAAGAATGTGAAACCTGGGAGTAATAGGCTCTTTTAGATATGCTTGTATGCTTGATAATGGGAGCTTAAATGCCCCTTCCACAAAAGTAGGATTCAGTTTCCCATCAAATTCAAACTTGCTAAACATGAGCTGCATAATTTTGAATCCCATCATTAAACATAGAAGAAAATGAAGTGAAAGAATAGACTAAAAGAAAGTGGCTGTAGAAATGTGCCTGTAATGACACAATACTGCTGGGGTCAAAAGGTGGTGCATTTGATACAGTTCTTGCTCGAAATATCGGCTTCAAGGAGCTAGTGTGTTACATACTATCTGCCACTGGTCTCCGACAGTGTTGAAGCCTACTGTGTAACCAACAGTATCCCAATCACGACTTGTGCGAAGAATTAGCAAAGATAGATGCAAAGATAGATGAAGTTTGAAAAATCGCTAGGCGGTAGGCTAAAAGAAAAAAAGAAAAGAACCCAACCCACCCAGCGCGGCCTAGACCCGCCCTACAGTGCATAAGTTTGAAAAATCGCTAGGCAGTAGGCTTAAAGAACAAAAGAAAAGAACCAGACCAACTTGGCACCCAGACACTAAACCCTAAAGATGTAGAGTTAAACTCAAAATCAGAAGAGCTGCTGGAAAGCATAATTTGTATATTGATAAAGTTGAACTTAAATAGAACGTTACATCATCAGACTATGCTAAATTCAAGGACATGACTCCTACTAACTTAATCCATTACTGACACTACTAACAAACTGCTCCACTACTGGGAGACTCCTAAAGACTTGGTAAACATAACAACGTGCAACATGACTTCCTACATAATAGGATAATCAGTTTATTTAATTAAAACAACTGCTGTAACTAGATAAAATCTTAACAAAAGAACCAGACCCACCTTGGCACCCAGACCTGCCTAGCGCCGCCCAGACCCGCCTAGCGCCACCCAGACCCGCCTAGCATCGCCCTGACCTACCAAGGCAACCTAGGCCGGTTTTCTTAATACAGAGTATGGATTGGAAGGAATGGTTTCAACAAGAGGGGATGTGTACAGTTTTAGAATTGTAGTGATGAAACATTCACAAGAAGGAAGCCAACATATGAGATGTTTGTTGGGGAAATGAATTTAAAGCAATGGATTGCAAACTCACTATTACCAGATGCAATGATAGATGAAGTTGTGGATGCCAATTTGCTTGGGATTGGGACAGAGTAGGAAGATGATGATCATGTGAGGCAGAAGAATTGCATATCAGCCATTATTGGATTAGCTCTTGCTTGCTGCACAAATCACCAGAAGAGAGGATAAACCGCCCTCTTGTTTAGCGCTTTAATTCATGGATCCTATCCTATGACATATATTTCATGCCGTTTTGTTTTGGTATAATTGTATTTAAATTTTAAAGACAAGAATATATAGATGGAAATTCGATGCTTCTTACTTGGTGTGTTGTTGTAAGCCTGCAACTACGGCCTCTTGGGTGCTTTGCCGCTGCTTTCCCCATGTCAGGACTCTTTTACTTGGTATGTTATCAGAGGAGGCAAGAAACGACTGATTACGACACCCAGGCCTCCCTTCCTATCTGTTGGTCTCTCTTTGTGTGTAAACAAGCTTGGTTTTTGAGACTTCTAAGTCACGGTCAAGTAACTTTATTTATCACTTTTATTTTATCACTTCTGAGAAAACAATATTAGGCCTTTGACAAGTTATTGTTATTTTTATGATTTGAGTATTTGAATTATGAGATCAAAGTCAAGTAACTTTTTACTTCTCTTTTCTTAGTTGCGCAATTGTTGCATTTTACTGTGAACTTACTTATTGTTGTGCTCTTTTAACTGATTTGTGAGTCGTGACTTAGAAGTCTGTGGACTGTCCTTGCAAACCAAGGACTTGCTTTATGAGCTACTTTCCTCTCTGTTTCAGCGAAAACAGGGATTG
>BJCG01001772.1:0-51331 GCA_005406145.1 Prunus yedoensis | reverse complement strand
GCGTGCGGGTCTGTACTTTGGGGTTTCAGGCAACGTAGCTGGCGTTTGCTCCTTATGGTTAGGGACACGTTTAATATATATAGTCTGCGAACTTTTTCTTCTTGCTCTTCAAAAGTGAAGCACCCATAGTATGTTCAAAACTTTAATCTGTACTAGGTGGCCTATGTATCTGCGAAAGAGAAACAACGTGCACGAAACTTAAAGCTTATAGAAGTTTAGAAATTTAGAATACCAAAACTAAACCAATGAACCAAGAGGAACTCTATGACAAAAAATATTATGTCCACAAATCATGTTAAACTTGGATTGGCAGATAAGAAACAAAAGAAGCCATTTTTATTGACTAATAGAAGGAATATACATCCTCTCATAAAAGGATATGGTTAATCCAGTGGCCCACCACCAAAAAGGATAAAAACAACAATTATTGAGAGCCTCCAATAACAGAAATGTTCTGAAACAGATACATGCTACTGCCAAAATTGGAAAGGGAAAATTGGGAAAATGAAAGAGAGAGAACATATCCTCATAGAAATCCATGTCATGAGCAGCAATTTGAATCACATCACTTAATTCCCAAATCTCCCAAATGCCAACTTGGCCATTACATATATAATCTCTAAACCATGCTGCAAAATTTCAACTCAGCAGAATCGAGATACGAATCCCATATCAATTCTGCTCCTTTCAAAAACTGACAAAATATCCATTAATCAGCACTCGCTCAACTTCACAAAAATACCAAGCCCAGATCCATAAAACCCAAAATTTCACAAAATAATAAATGAAAACCCACAAATTACAATTGGATGATCACTGAGGAACTACCAGTCACACAATATAAGCAAATCGGCAGCAAACCAACAAAATAAGCAACAGACAAATCAGGTGCCCAGAATTTTTCCAGAAAATCTAACCAGAAAGAAAAATACCCAGAAAATTTCAAAAAGTTTCAAGCTTTCATTGAATTTGAAGAACAATAAAAGAAAAAACGTAACCAATTAAATACAAAAAAAATTAAAAAAAATTACCAGCTTTCATGCAGCTTGGGATGGGATTGAGAAAGGGAAATGGTGTGATGGGAATCTGTGGCTTCGATTTGGAGAAGAAAAGCGCACGACAGGTCAAAGAAAGCAGATTGGTAAAGGTTGGGAAGTGAGAGAGAGAGAGAGAGAGAGAGAGAGAGAAATTTTAGAGAGGAGAGAAAAGTAGAGAAAAGATGTTCAGGAATATTAGAATTGGGGGAGAGACACAGGGAAAGATGGAGGGAGAGGAGAGTCTCTCAAAGAGGAATGGAGCCCAATCAGCACTGGTCAAACCTACCCAAAACCAATATTTAATTAACATTAGAAAGTATCATTTTTATTATCTTTAAAACAACAGAAATGGCCTTCTCATTCCCTTTTGACAATTTTGCCCTTTATATTCTTCTTTTCTAATTTAGATTGGAAATGTGTTCCAAATGTCATGCGCCTAGAAGGCTAGAATAGGTTGCCCCTGTTATAAAAATGAGAATGTTTTTGCTCATCATCTTAGTAGTGCTCGTTGAATGGGTTTAATTTTAAGATATGTGTGGCTTACCACAAATTAAAGATAGCACATAAAAAACGTTGACCGGACTTAAAGAGACTTGACAGAATTGAGTGTTATTTGTAACAAGGAGGATAATATTAGGAATAGTTGTCTTGCGTGTGTGGAACTATCAACCGTTGATTTACTTACATCAACTGAATAAACGACTATCGCTCTTTTCAACAAACTTTTAAAGTGTAAATCAAAACTTGCTCATGAAATTTGCATTCACTTTTTTCATTGTTTTTTGAACTTTTTAAAGAAAGTGGACATGAAAATAAGATTCCTTTGTACTAGTTCATGCAATAATTGTTGTACTGCTGAAAGTGGGCAACTCAATTTTCAAAGTAGTACTTGGGAAATGCTTAATTTGTAAAAGCATGAATTCCTGGTCAAATTTATAGGTTCCCATTATATTTAAGCAATGACCATTCAGATTCGGAATTGTCTTTGCAGTCATAAAAAGGTTACGTATTATACTGCAAGGATACAAACATTTGCACTCAACCAACCAAAATTGTCGTGACGGAGAAAAAACTAATTCATGCAGACCAAAGTAGAGGGTAGTTTGGACATTTGAGCATGGGATAAACATAGCAACAAAACAAGAGGGAGGGGCAGAAAGCATGACCAAAATGGTAAATTCAAGGGAGCATCTCGATTTTCAACGAAGCTCGCCTCGATTGAAGTGACATCCCAGTCAAAGTTTGGAAATTTATTTATTATTTTATTTGTTTTTAAAAAACAAAAAACAAAAATAAGAAAAGAAGGGCATGTTTCCGGTGTGGGTCAAAGAGACCCATCTCGATAGATCTTTGACTCGCAAGCTGTCCCGTCGGATCTGCGCGTGGCGGTAAGATCGACGGTCGACGTGCGGCCTAGAAAAGGACACGTGGGACCCACTGACATCAACATACTTTGTCCTTATGATAGTGTACAGTAGGGTAGCATTTGTTATTGTAGGCAAGCTTTTTTCACGCGCCTGCACGCTTAGAGAGAAGTACTTCCCTTACGTGGGCCCTTGTGCGCCCCATGGCCCCCCACCCACCTTCTTTAACACTTTACACTGTTCATCTCTTTAATCCCTTCAACTATAATAAAGTAGCGAAGGAGAGTGTGATCCATTTTATGGTTTGCCCTTTGCCCATCAAACCTCAACTCAATAATTTCAACCATGCGCCATGAGTTTCAAATTTCAAACCATAATTGTGTGAATTTATATCTAGGGTTCAAATATTATATTAGTTGAAAGAATTATGTACTTTTTAGGCACGATGGGTTAATGAATTTGAAATGACTAGATACAGTGTTAACATTAAGGACAATAAATATAGACCGGTCAAGATTTGGGTAGATAACTAGTCATCTCTTGATTTTTAGCTACTCCTCGGGTAGTTACTCCTCCTCCCGCCGCCTATTCAGCTTCTCCGGCAAAAGCAATGCTAGAAAAATACTCAGCAAAAGCAATGCAAGATCAACAAATTTGTTTTATACCATAGATGTGTTTGATTAAATTGTTGAGTGGATTTAGAAGCTCTTTTGTGGTTTGGTTGCAACCTGAATCTAGGGTTTTCAGTTCGAATGGCACAATTTCAAGCTCCAATCTGGAGCCTGGTTAATTTGGCCCATGTCCCATTCATTTGGGCTCCATCTTATAGAACAAAAGTGTGCAATACAATACAATGCAAGCCTCCACCAATGATGTTGGCCCAAGCAAAACTTGAGAGAGGAAATAAAAGATATATCGAAAGATCAAAACTTGTAGAGATTATGTCAAATCAAATCAAGAAAATATGACAGGGAATATCAAACAGTAAATCAAGTTAAGAGTTTGGACCAAGCCCCACGTATTTTTCCACAATACTTCAAATAATTGTTAAAATCAAGCACTGCTGGACTGGCAAATGCGGCAGCAACCATTAGAAGCAGCAAGATTACCAAAACTCTGGTGATTGATTGAGGTAGAAATGCAAGACCTCCATTGACCAAATTACCCGCAGAAATTAATTCCTGCCCAAAAAAAAAAAAAGTTATACAATAAAAAGATTTGATCTTTTTAAATGAAGGATATGACATATGAACTACCTCATACGAGAACCGTTGAGGTTTCTTGGTGCTGCGAAATCGAAACTTCTTCACAAATATAACGAATTTGGATTTCAGGGTTTGTTTCTGCTGCTGCCTAGGAACTAATAATGATGTCAATTCTGAGTTCTTCTTCGTTTTTTGATGCCCTGTGGATTCTGCATTTACTCCGAGAAAAAGCTTGCGGAGCTTGAGGGAAATGGAGAGTCGATGGAGCTTCCAAGTGGAGGGCGCGATTTGGGTTGCTTTCAATTTGAAATGGAAGTTCTTAGCTTTAGCTTGAACGCTGATTTTCCATGCTTGCTGCTTCTCTGCTTGCATTGTGGAAGACGAGCTCAGTTGAAGAGCTGGATCTGCTATGTGTCTTCGCGTCGTGTGGACCTTACTACCCGTTGCCCCGTGATTTTGGCTTTTTCAAAAAGCCATTAATGCCGTGAATTCGGCCCAAGTGTTTCTAGATATTATAAACTTGGGCTCTATCAAGCACCTAAATTTTCAGATGTTGGGTGCGCTGATCAAACTTCTGAGGGCATATAGAAACACCCCTTCAAGAGAGCTTGAGCTACGAAATTATCTTGTGTTCTAGATGGATTTTGTTTGGGTCGATTATGGGAGGGAGGCAGCCGAAGTTATCAAGAAAAAGAGTTAACAAGCGTTACACCCTCGAACACGTTTTAGAATTCACCGGGCATGAAAGAATCTTACAAGTACAACTCGAAAAGGCTATGCACGTAGAAAACTTCGGAAACCCTAAAAATACTTAAACAAAGCTATCTTTGCTTTGATTTCTTGTCCATTCCAACTGCTTTAATATATTTCCTTTATTATTGTACCCGTTAATTGACTCATCATATCTTATCCTATTTTACGAAATTTGGTGTACCTTAACAAATCTAATCCGTATATCTTAGTACAAAACAGAAATCTACACCCCATCTCCAGGCGTTGCCTCCATCTCCATGTAAGCCTATGAAAAAGAAGTGACTTCATCCCTTCCCCTTGGCCCCGACTTGTCACATAGATGTTCAATGGGTCTGCTAAAATCCATAGCCATTAGCCACCTGTCCAATTAGTGAAAGCTCTTGATTAGATACAAGTACTGGTACTTACAAAGGAGACCAGAGACACGTAGTGGGTGGTCCCTTGTTCACTTTTATTATTGATGCCTATTGAAAGGACTTTATACAAGCCTCGCTAGCTATGCGACATTAAAATTTACAATACAAGAGCTGACAGCCCTTAGAGCATCCACAGTTGGGGGTGTATGTTAAATATACACCCTGAGTCACTGGAAACGTCTCCAATGGTGAGATGTAAATGGATGTAAGAGCATCTCCACCCATATAGGCTAAGGCAAGGCTAAGGCAAGACAAGGGCTGCCACTATTCACGTGAATAGTGGCAGCCTTGCCTTAGTTGGTTCCACCCTTGGAAGGCTAGGTCAAGGGCAAATACTATTCACATGAAATATGAATAGATGAATTGTATAGAGTTTTTGGTGTGGGAAGTAAAGAATATGCCTAGGTATTTATTAAAAAAATTCTGGAATTTTTGGTATTTTTTTCCTTTTTTTTTTTTTTTTTCCATTTTTTTTTCAATTTTTTTTAGTTGCTGACGTCATTATGACGTCAGCATTGCATCATCCTGCCCAGGCTGAAGCCCAGGCAAGATCTGCCCGTGGGCTTGCCCAGTTTGATGGGACCCATCATTTGCCCGGGCAATTTTTCTTCCGCTGGAGCATCTTTGGGCTGCCTTGGGGGGCCTTTTGCCCAGTCTTGTGCCAAGGCTGGAGATGCTCTAAATATACATCACCACCATGGGGATGTAAAATAAAATGTATATTTGCATCCATTTTTACATCCCTTGCAGGCGGGACCCACCCTAGAAAAGAGAGAAAAATGAAGAAAAGTCAACATAAAAGGCTGGTACCCACAGCTACACCCCCCGAATTTACACCCCCTAACTAGAGCAAAAAACATATTACACCCCCGAAAGTGTAAAGGGAATGTAAAAGTGGCTTTACACTCCCGAATTTACAGCCCCCCACTGTGGATGCTCGTACAAAAATGTTGACATTTTCCCACCTTTTTTTCCTTTGGCATAAATTGCAATTCGAGAGGACCAGCCTACCATACTAGAAAAACTTTCTTGTAAACGGTAATAGCACTGTTTTATTTTACTGGCCAGTAATGTAATGACACATAAAAACATTATCTCGCATGTCATTTTGCTATTGATCGAAGATAGCAAAAAGTGTTATTCCCGTTGCTTGAGAGTCTCTTTTACTTCACCATTTACAACACAATATTGCATGCAACTTTCTTTAGTGCGTGGACCAATATTCACGGCCTGAATCAACCCAAAAGCATAACTACGTGATATAACTAATTCACTCTTGTTATGTTAAGTATAGCCCATCGTGTGCTCTTGTTACTACGGTGTCCTAATGCAGCACTGATTAATTGTTGCCAGGGTGTTGAGAAAGATGATAAAAATTAGTGCGAAACCTCACATTTTAAGCTTTTTAGGGAATGAATTCTCTACTTGTCTTGATTGATATTTACTTCAGAGAATGAAGAGCCAAGTAGAGATCCTCTTCTATACAGGCCCAGTACGGATGGAAAAGTTTTGGTTAAGTACAAAATAGGCGAGACAGAGAGTGAGAGAGAAACCACTTTAGTCGTGGATCAGTTGGGTTTGAGATAAGCAAGCACTGTGATGGGAATAAAGTCTGTTCCAACTCTCCATCCTCTAGCTGTAAAACTGGACCACATTTGAAAACTAACCCTAACCCTTAACTGGTCCAGCTCCACATGATCAAACAATTATAGTTTCATCATAATTATAGTTTAAGAAAAAGAAAAGAACTTGGTTCTTTCTAAAAGTGTTTGATGATTTACTGAAACATTTTATCAGGGAAGTGCACCAGAGGACGATTTTCATCAAAGTGATCTCATCATGCTCTGTACAAATTACAAGCTAAAAAAAAAACCTCCCAGCATTTTGCTAATTGCTACTTTGGCCTCTCCTCAACTGCAACCTTAAACTATTTCTACCCAGTAAAATTTTGAAGCTCCACCATAAAGTTCTCGACTTTTTTTGTTGGCAGGTTTAATTTAACTTGCCTGCTCAATGACTATGACCACTCGGCCTTGCTGGTTGGGCTCATTGGTTGAATTTGATGGCTCTGCTGCAGCAGCAGCAGCTTCTTGATTTTGGCTTGCATCAACAGTACTGGGACTATTAGTCCTGGTACTCTTTTTGGGATGGTGCTGTTCAAGCAGTGAATGTCGACAGTTTGGGCAGGACGAGTGGGACAAAAGCCATGTATCTATGCACCTCATATGAAATCCGTGATTGCATTCTGGCAGCACCCTGACTTTTTCTCCATCTTCAAACTCTCCAAGGCAAATTGGGCACTCTGTGGCCGGAATTTCCAAGCCGGAGCCATAAACAGCAATTGGGATCTGGCTCAAATGGCTCTTCTTCAGGCCTGTGGCTGCCAACCTTGCAGCTGCTTGTTCCGGCGTCTCCAAAGCAAACCTGTGGCTGCAGCGCATGGCACAGCGGACAATTGAGTTGAGCCCAAGTGCACATATCAGAGCACATAACAGGGCTGCCAATATGATCACCATGTTGGTGTCAAAGTTGGCCTCGCTAATGTATGAATCTGCTGTCCTGTTCACAAAGGACGGCGCCGTATTTGGCTCTGTGCCGAGTAGATGTCGATGCATATTTCTGGTGGGTTTTTAGCAGCTTGCTTGATGAGATGGAAGTTAAAGAAAATGAATGGAAAAAAACAGAGAAAGCGAAGGGCTCTTTGGTTGCAGAGTCGTTCTTTTCTGGTGTGAAGAACAGAAAGGTGGTACTTGTAGGTCGTTTAGGTTACAGAATTGTTGTGAAGATTCCAGCTAGAAAGGGACACAGAAAGAGCATATCTTTATTTGTATATGAGAGTGGCTTTATCCGAATCAGAGACCCTTTTTTGGCTGCTCAACGATTCTCAGCTTCTTAATCAGAAATGGTCCTCTTTAGCAGGATAGAAATTTCCCTCCTTTGGAACAAAAAACCAAGCAGAAAAGAACCTATCTTGACTGAAATCTGTAGCTAAGAGTATCTTTGCATAGTCATCATCTTTGTCAAGAACCCAGAAGAGCCAAAAGGACCAGAAATTTTCTTCCAATTATGTGCATAAGAAAAGGTGACATGCCCAGCTCTGTATTTGAGAGAGAGAGAGAGAGAGAGAGAGAGAGGGGCTAATGCCAAAGCAGCAGTTGTAGTGTTTGAAGGGGTCAAGTTGGTCTAAGGAGATGTGCATTTATGCAGCAGAGAGATATAAAGTTGGGGAAAAAGTGAGAGAAAATGGTGTCAGCTTAGTCTACCTAATAATGATTAAGAATTTTAATAACCCTTGACACTGGCTCTAAGATCTGATCTTATTAATCCACTGTTGTGCATCTGTAAATAGAGCCAAGTAAATCCTAAGTGGTTTCTACCAATCACAAACTGTTTGATGTATGATATGCGCTTGGATGCAGATTCAGGCATGGTGGAAATTTTTGTTGCCAATATCCAATTCGGTTGTATGTTGCTTTTGACATCATAGGGTACAGATGGATAAGTATGATATCTGTTTAAAGGAAAAGAGAAAAAGAGAAAAAAAAACCAGAAAATATCTGTGTAGCTTTTCCCCCTTTAATGCCCGCAAAAATACTTATGGTCACGCATTTGAACTGATGTTTTTATCCTTTGGATGGGTTATATATGGAAGGAGCATCTCCCTTCTCCCAAGCCTCCCCTTCCTGTAGTGTTGATAAGTATGTACTTAAAATGTTCTCATAATTCCTTATGAACAAAGGCATATCCTCCAAAGTCCCTGTTAATATGTTATCATATTCTCTGCTTCAAATGATCTTACTTGTCCACGAATCAATAAAATTGAACATAAGAAAGAAGCTAAATGCCATTGTAAAACCAATAATTTTATCGAAAATAGATCATCCACGAACCACTGATACTTTTTAGATTTATCGATGTTTGTGGTCAGATACGTGTCAGAATCTCACACTCACTTAGCAATTTGACACTCAAGGGGGTTCGCCACATTTTCTCTCTACTTTTGATTTCACCCACATTCTAAGGGTTTTCTTACTTTTGAGAAAGACCCAAAAAAAAAAAAAAAGATTCTAAGGGATTTCATACATGACAAAAGAGTCTAAAGCACTCAAAATTAAAGCCTTAGCTTTTCCTCCTTGTGCCCAAAGCCACCCCGTTGCTCTAATGTTAATATATATATGTAGTTAAAAAGTTCCCAAAATTCCTTATAAACACAAGCATATCATCCTAGGTCCATATTATTAGATTCTCCCATTTTTCTTGATCTTACTGGTCACGAAAATTAAAAGAATTAAGCGTTAAAAAAAAAGCTAAACACGACTATGAAAATCACTAAAATCCATCAAAAATAGATTATTCGATTTCTTTTTAATTCTCCCAACCTTTTATTTGACCAACATTAAGGAGTCTTAACTACAAGATTAACATCTACTACTCATATCGTGTGTCGGTGGCTATGCTTGTTTGTTGTATAACATAAATAATATTTCTTTTAATTTTTTTTCCTTCTTCAAAAATCAAAATAGAATAGACAGTAGCATAGTTTAGAGACCCCACCACTGATATCAAATCAGAACATGTAGGTTAGGGAAGAAAACACCGGGACAAACGTTAATCAAGGGGCCAAGGTGGGGTTGGGGTGGTAGGCTGTGGCCTGGCCCGTGATGAGCGGGGACACATCTTGATGGGGCCTGTTTATGTCAGGCATAGTTTCTGTCCCTTGTGGTGGAGCCCACTTTGGGGACATTTGTGTCTTGTTTCTTTAATATTTTGATGTGAGATTTTGAACTACTTCACTACCATATCCATGGAAATATCCTTCCTCCTCATAAATCCTTGTAGTTAGGTTTAGGTGGGAAAAGCACTGAGAGACGTTTGGCAGTTGAAACAACTAAAGCTGCACTACTCAACCTTAAGTTAGGACCCTCTCTCTCAGCATTCATTGAGTGACTGACTTGGGCCCACCCCTCTTGGGCTTGGGCTTGGGTCTTGCTACTTGGGCTGGAATCTTTTTTATCATATTCCAAACATGTAATGTGACCGACTCTTTCATCGAGTTCGTTTGAATAATCACACTCATTTCTGATTCTCATTCAAATATTTGGATACGGTGAAATAGATGGTCTATGGTTTGATCAACCTTCTTCTTGTGAAGAAGTTTCTTTTAAACATGTTTTGGGAAGCCAATTTCACTGCTAATAAAGCCATGGCCTTGGAGCACGAATTGTCTCTGAATTGTTCGATTCCTTTTTATTTTGATTTGTTTGGGCATACGTGCCCTTATAGTTTCCGATTGTAGTTGTTTTCGTTTTCTATATAAAAAATTGAAAGAAAACTTAGCAGCAAAGTTTGGGACAATATGAGTGCAATTTACTTTTTTAGAGAGGAGTAAGAAGAAATGACCCCAACATTATGTGTGTAACGGGTCCTATGTATATTTGTCTAGAGAATTAGAAGTGGGGATATGGAGGCAGAGAATGGTAAGCAACTTCCATTCCCAATATCATTAATGTGAGTCGCTCTTGTTCACAATTGACCAGGGAATGAATTTGACCAATTGTTACTGTAGCTCACTATTTTTGGGTGATGAGGGTTCCAGTTATGCATGGTGTCAAGTAATCATTGGGGAAAAGTCTCAATCTGGCAGGTTCATTTACTACGTTTTACTTTAAGGTGCCATAATTAACATCATTCAATTGCTTGTTCCATATTCTTTCTCCTTCTTATAACAGTGGACCAGACACAGCTAGATATATATATATATATCTATCTATATGTATATATGCACACATAAACAATAAAAGAAAGAACCTGAACTTTGTTCTAGGCGTCGAGAAAGAAAAACCATGTTTTAGTTGATAACTGCAAACCCCACACTGATCCCATGCTAATTACTTGGTTAAATACTCAAGCTGCATAGATGGTAAGAGAAAAGATATATAATTACTAATTAAACATTAGATAGTCACAACAAAGAAGCTGATTTAAACACAGGGGAAATCAAATCAGCCACTGTCAAACTAGAAACCTAAACACCAAGTAGATGACATAACAACTAGAGCAACACCCACTGAAACCAACAGCGGACAACTCCCAAAAGCGGTGCACGAGCCAGCCAAACCACAGCACCAATTTATTCTTATGCTACTAGTTTAAGCTGCTGGCTTCCACAGAAACCTCTCACTTGATGCTGCAACACACAGAACTTGGTTAAGAACATAATAATGTACCTAATCATAACGAAAATATAATCTAATATCATAAAAATGATTGGATTTTTTTCATACCTTTTGCAGTCAGTAGAAGGAGAGATCTTGTAAGGAATATTGACCCCACACTTGCCAGGAAGGCCAGCGGCAAGGCCAGCATTTGCATTGGTGTAAGGGATGCCATTGACGGCTTGCTTCAAGCAGTGCAGATGCTCTGGCGGTCAGCTGTGGTCTTAGCCAAGCTGTAGAGAGACCTGACCCCAGTGCAGCAACTAGGGTTCAAAGCCCCAACCGTTTGCCACGTAGTTTATGCATGGGGTCAGATTGTTCACCACTTGGCCGCATGACACAGCTGCCATGGCCTTGGGAGCACCAACCACCATGCAGCACATCACAGCCACAAGGCAAACGAGCTTGAGGAGCTGTCCAGAGCTAGCCATAACGACGTCGTAAGTAAAGCTGATATATTATCTCTTTTGAAACTAACTATTTGCTTGGAGACAGATACTGGTGGCTATGAGAGGGCTGAAGGTATGCTGTTTATATAGACAATGGAAGAGCTAGCATGTGAGCCTGTGATCTTGGGCTTTGTTTGTGCTACTTGGTAGTTGGGAGGAATTGAAAACTTCAGTGGAGTTTTGTTGAGGATGTTAAATGCTAGCACTTGGATCGAGAAACCAAAATTCATGTCTTGAAATTAAATTTGCAGCTCTGGTTTTTGTCTGCTTTGTACGAGCTATAAAATAATTGAATTCATTCACACACCATATTTTAGTTTGGGAATGCGTGTGAGATTTTTCTCTTGGCCAAATGCAAGCAAGCCCTCATCAAAGGTCGGCCGGATCATAAATGTCTAGATTACATGGGACTTTTTAGATTTTTTACTTTTTCAAAATTATTATTTGTATAAAGAATTTAATATTTTTCCGTTTAATACTTATATTATATATTTATGTATGTAATTTTAATAATACTTTCGTTTTGCATACACGTCTTAAAGATTCTGTAAAATATACGTTTTAAAAAAAAGCAAAACATACAATATGTACATATTTTTCATGTTCATGTGTTTTTTACAAAATTTTCAATAATACAAGCAAAATTCACGTATTATACACATAATTTTCACATATTATTGAATAAAAATAATATATATTAAAAAATTTAAATAAATTATATTAAATATTAAAATTTAAACAGAATCATTTCCCTTAGTATACGAACATGGCGTTGTTTCTTGCATTGCACATACCAAATTCCAGCAAATAAAATAATGAATCCTGGTGGCTCAAGAAGTAAACATTAAAACATCCACATATCACATTGCTAGTAGTAATAGGAAGATGTTTGATTGGAATTACGGAATGCATACCTATACAAAGTCCTCCAAATGTCCACTGTACATTATCACGCAGTACAAATACAACAGGGTAAGGATTTAGTTAGCAAGTTTTACATTCCTTTATAGGCATATATAAAAGAAAAAAAAAAAAAGTTTACAACCAAGTTGTGTACCCTGGCAAATAGCTCTTCATGCCGGCTATTAGTACATATTTTGAGCTTTTTAGGCTTTTCAGGAATCTAAGGGTTTCTAGATCTTCATCAATTAGTTTCCATGATATCTAATGTCAAAGTGTTGCTGCCTGTCCCAAATGCTTCATATCATAGGTGCATTCTAGCATTCAAAACCAAGTAGAAGATATAGGTTCACTGATACTTAATTACATTTTGAGCTAAAAAGAGTACAACAAATAGGGCAACGATGAAACAGCCAGCAGCTATTTGTGTAGCAACATGTTTTGTGGATTAATGCTGAAAAACACTTCCAAAGAACTCTATGAGAAAACTTATACAATCCCCATAAACAAAATTCATTGGCATAACTAAGATATCTGAGATCCACCGCGTTGGAAAGAATGAATCTACACAATTAGTTATAGCATGATGGAGGGAAAGTGATTGAGCTAATAGGCAATGAGAATGACAGAAATATAACCATTTTAGTAACTACAAGTAATTCATTTAAGCTTTAGTGGAAGCAAAGCATATACCTCAAGACAAAGGTACATGACTCCGCAGAGAAACAAAAGAGATATAAACCCCCTACAAGTAAAGCTCTTCAGAGTCAGAAAAAACCACACAAGTACGGCATAAGAGCATCCCTTGTAGTTTGTCCAGCAAAAGAAATGGAAATGCATAAAAAAGATCAGAAGGAAAGCTCTCAGGCAATAATCTTATTAACAATAAGAAGCTCACCAAATGACACCCCGTCCACAACCAGTACAGCAAGGACACTCTTCTGCAAATTTCTCATGTTAAACTGTTGCATGTACCCACTCGAATGCTGATAGGTGCATTTTAGCATACAGAAAGCAAGGTAACAGGCAAAATCAAGTAAATGATATGTGAATTAGTACTTACATTTTCAGCTATAAACAGTACAACCAGTAAAGCAGCAATAAAACACCCAGCAGCTATTCGTGCAGTAAGAAGATTTGTAGATGCAAGAATCAATAGCATCCCCAAAAAGGATGAACCAAGATTTGGAGTGAAACGTAAATGGAACCAATTACATCAGAACTTATTTGGACACAGCTCTCAATGGAGAAGAGCTAAAGATTCAACTAACTGAAACATAAAATAGGTCAAATATACAGTATAATACACCACCACGGGTTTGTGTGGTTCCAACCTCATCTGCATGAACTTGAATCCCTTCTACCTGCAAACTAATCTGTATCATTAGCTGCCGCAAATAAATGAAAGACTTTCTAAACTTAGCCAATTACGAAGCTACCTAGGTCAGAATTTGACCTCACCAAGATGACGAGTCAGAGAGAGGGAGAGAGTAGATACTCATGAAATTATGAGTTTTCATTAGGATATCGTAGCAAGGCATTCTGCTGCCATGTATCAATTTGAACAATGCAAACTTAACAATGTCCTTCCATTTGTTAACTTAACAATGTCCTGCCATTGCCATGTACAGATTATAACTCTACTATTGAAGAAGATATATGAAAGGGCATTAGTGCCGGAAGAAATTTGCTTTTTTCCTCACTTGAGTTATCAGTCACAAAAATTATACTAAATAAAATTCATTAATTCAACAACCCTAGAGCAAGGCGACGCAGGCATTCTGTTGCAATTTATCAACTTGAGCATTATGAAAAGTTTATATGAAAATATGAAAGAACAGAGCTTCTTACATGACCACGTGTAAGTTTACAAGCAATAGCATGGTTCGCCTCTTGAAGAAACATAGTGACAAGCTTAAATGGTCTCAGCAGTATTGTCCCCCACAACTACAAGTATTGAAGAATGATTTACCCTACATGACAATAGAAAGGAGTATTAACACCAACGAACTTCATAATTTGATAGAAAATATCCCTGAAAACATCTTGCTTTCAAAATGATTGTAGGAAAAGAGAAGCTTCGAGCTCCAACTATCACTTTGGCTTACTTGGAAATCGCCTAGTCGCTAGGCCGGTCCTTTTATTTTCATTTTAAAACAAAAAACAAAAAAACAAAGGTTATAGCCTCGCGGCTATCCTTTTAAAATATATTATTATATTAACACAGTATAGCCGAGCGGCTATAATCCTTAAATTTATATAATATTTACAGCGAATAGCCGAACAGCTATACTCCTTAAATTTATATATTTACAGCATATCGGCCCGCGCAGCTATACTCCTTAAATATATTATAATATTTAAATCGTATAGCCGAGCTGCTAGACGTTTTAAATATATTATTATATTTGCATAGTATAGCCGCACGGCTATACGTTTTAAATATATTATTATATTTACATAGTAAAGCCGCACGGTTTGACGCCTAAAATTTATATAATTTTCACAGAGTATAGTATAGCCGTGCGGCTATACTGTTTAAATCTATTAC
This sequence comes from Prunus yedoensis, assembly GCA_005406145.1. NCBI lineage: Eukaryota > Viridiplantae > Streptophyta > Magnoliopsida > Rosales > Rosaceae > Prunus > Prunus yedoensis. Next base: position 36,441 of record BJCG01001772.1, on the reverse strand, counting down.
TGTATTTAATGAGTATAGCCGCATGGCTATATATCTTAAATATATCTACGCGGCTAGGGCCCTCACCATCTATTAAGTTCATCATATAATCGAAGCTGATGGAGTCACGGTCATAGTAGGCTCACCATATATTTGTTATATATTATTGTATAAATTTCTCGGTTACAAGGAGACAAAAAATTAAAGAACTAATAAGGAACAAATTGTGTTGTACAATTCGATCTTTTCAGAAAAGCTCTCTCTCTCTCTCTCTCTCTCTCTCAATTTGTCTTTTTTATGCTTTAGTATTACAAGATTTGGTTAGACTTTCTTTGTTTCTTTTGGGTCTGAAAATATTCATAGGTAACCCAGAGCGGCAGCAAGGCCCAAGACATACAAAGGCCCGATATAACAGACTCGGAAGCCCAAAATCAACAAAGAGCTGAAAGGCTATAGCGCACAAGAGAATAAGAACTCGTTTGGGAGTGATTTGAGAGGGCCAAAATCACTTATAGGGAGAAGTATTTCCTATGTGCTTCTCCATGTAATCGCTTTAAGTGATTTTTAGGAGAAACACCTCTTATGTGATTTTTCCTAAAATTACTTAAAACCATATAAAGTGATTTTAGCCCTCTCAATTTGTCATAATTTTTTCCTTCTGGTCAAGACAAAGAAACTTAAATGAATTTCGTCCAAAATGAAATTAATGGTCGGTGTCACGCACGCACCCAACCATAATGTGAATCTCGCATGAATGTGACGATTACGTAATTATATATAGGACTTTAAAAGAAATGGTCGGTACAACTAATGCCCCATTTTAATTTATTTATTTTGTTAATTTTTCTAATTAATCATAATCATATATAATAATAAGTTTATATATATTTTCCAAAATTACAATTAAGGAGATTTTAATAAAAAAACATGGATAAGTTATCACTTGTTTTATTCATAAAAGAGAAGGTAGTACAGATCTTGTAGAGAGAATTTTACAAACAAGGATCATGTACTTTAAGGAGCTGATGATTGAGGGTTCTTCAGCACCCACTTTATTTTAGCACCGACTAGATTTTATCCCACGGCCAAAAAACTGCCTCCCCATCTCAACTTCAGTGGATCCTGTATCACACAATAAAATATAATTAAGGTTATTTTAATCCATCATCATTTTAATGTGAAAATTGAGGTTATATAACATGAATTTTACCGGTTGCAGTCAACGTTGGGTCCAATGGGTAAGGAAGCCTCACTTTACAAGCCCCAGGGAGTCCACTAACAAGGTCACCCTTGATCCCAGTGACTGATTTAGCAGTCGCGACCAAGCACCTACACACGGCCCTGGCGGTCAGGTGTGGTCCCAGCCAAGGCGATCAGGGACCTAATCCCATTGCAGCATGGTACAGGCACGGCTCCACCCTTCTTCAAGTAACTTATGCAGGGTCCCACAGATTGTGACACCCTGCTGCATGGTATGACAGCTTGGGCTAAGGGTGCACCAACCACCATACACCCGAGGACCACCAGAACAAGCTTGAAGGCCACGGAGCTTGCCATAACTTGAGAAGAACTATTGAGACTTTGAAGGAAGCTTTGTGAAAATGTATACTTGTAGCTGCAGGTTTGTGAGTTTGAATGTGTGGTAGGGACGAGTGGTCTGGAGGGGTTTATATATGAAAAAGTGGGAGAGTAAGAACAAAGGCCACGTACATGTAGCTCCGAAATGTGGATATTAGTTGGCAGCTAAATTCAATGCCACGTACAAAGGCTACGTACGTCATATATATCGGTACATCTCAACTTCATTCATGACATGATGCTGCAACACAATAAAATCCAATAAAGAAAAAAAACATAGTGGTTTACTATATATATAATTCATGTCTCTCTTGAGAACTTATCGCTATAACAAGTGAACTTAACGTATAATATAGTCCGTTGATTTTGTGAGATATATAAATTTATACGTACGTGCTGCAGCTGAACTTGTACGGGAGGTTAAGTCCACAGCTGGAGGGAAAACCAGAGACCAGGTTAGGCTTAAGATCTGGGATACCACTGGCATCGAATTTCAAACACATGCAAACGTTTTGGCGTTCAGCGGTGGTATTGGCATTGTTGTTAAGAGACTTAACCCCATTGCAGCAGGTAGCTTATGCATGCAACATGGCTACATGGCTGCAGTCACATCACTACACGTTATGGCCTGGGCAGAGGGTGCACCCACCACCACCATGCACATGAGCAACGCAAGAACTGCTAGCTTCATTGGTGCACCAGAGTTTGCCATATTTGATGAATAAATCTTAACAGGTGAGCTCCACTTTTTATTTGTAAGTGTCCTAACGTTTGATCACTTTCATAATAAAGAGGTCTACAATTTGGATTGATAAACAAAAACGTGGCCTAACGTTTCAATCCATGATTGTAAGTGATCTCGAATTTTCTTCAAGGGCCGAGGCTTAGCCGAACCGTTATTGAAATAGCCCAATATGGCAAGGCATTGGTTCGGCTTGGGCTGTCATCAAACATTGTGAGTTGGTCTAATTGGTCTGTGTCATGATCATCAAAGAAAATGAGATAAAGGAGTTTAATCTATCTTCACCAATTGACAAATTATTTTTTCGTTTTGACTCAACTCATTTGTTAATTGTTGATGTTATCTTGTAGCCTGAACGCCTAATTATAATTAATTATCGATAGGAAGAACTTTCCTATTGAGATGGGCGATAGGCGATAGCAATCCGCCATTAACTATTGAATTCAATTTAATATTTGTGCTCAGATGAGCTACTTTTACTATTTTTGTTTCGTTTTTTATTTAACTTTTACAAAAGGAAGAGAAAGTTAAGTAAAAAAAGAAAAGAGAACAACATTTCTTTTATTATAAATTCCATATAAGTATTACAATATTCATCACCATGTGGATGAAAATCCAAGTACTAGGGACGATGAGGAATCACACTTTGTTTTCACTCTCATATTATTTGGGGCCGAAAAATTAATCTCCCATCAAGCCGATCACTGCACACTGCAACACAACAACAAAACATGGCAAAATCAATAAAATACTTTCTTTTTTTGATTCATGAGAAACATGTATTAGTTAAAAACCAAGTTCATTTGGAGTTTCGATGACATGAAACCGTTACATCAAAATGCAATGGTTGGCTTTCAAATTAGATTAAACCTAGTTGAGCACTGTGGGGTTTTTGATACGTACTTAGTGCAGTTGGGGTTGGGGCTAATCTTGTAAGGAACATTGACTCCACACTTGGCGGGAAGCTCTTCTGCCAAGGTTGGATTAACTCCGGTGAAGCTACGAGCATTCTGTTTCAGACAATTGCAAATGGTCCGGCGCTCAACGGTGGTTCTTCCCAAGTCATTGAGGTTGCTAATTCCTCTGCAACAAGGTTCAGGGACAGCTCCGCAATTCCTCAAGTAGTCTAGGCATGGAACAAGGTTGTGAGACACTCGTCACATGTTATGGCATAGGCTATCGGTACACTCACCACCATACACAAGGCCACAAACACAGCAAGCTTAATCAATGCATAGCTAGCCATAAATGATGACTTTGATGCGTCAGAGAAAAAAAGTGTATGAAAAAGTGATGACCTTGATGGATACGGTGGTTGAGGAATATACTTCCAATTCTCTTGGCTTCTACTCAACTCTTTTTCCAGCATGGCAATGACATCTTCTTGGGTGACAAAATATGGTCCCTTTTTGTTCATACCCCTTTTCAGCGGCAACAGACTCCTCTTGTGGGTGTCTCTCATTTTCTTCGCTTGGCTTAGAGACTGAATTTTTTAGCTCCTTGATCGTGTCCGCCATCTTCTTCTGAGTTTCTCCCATGGCATGGATGGCAGCGATAGAAGGTTTGAGAGGGTGATAAGCTTCCTCACTTGCACGTCCTTCTTCTCTAGATGAGGCATTTTGCCTTGATTCTGAATCACCATGGTCTGGCCCCTCTTGAGAAGTCATGTTGTTGCTTCTAGTCTTCTTCTTTAGAGGCATTGGTTCAGATATTGACTTAATCCCCAGCAGAGTCGCCAATTTATGTAGGGGCTTTTTTTCTTCGGGCAGTAAATGGGCTGGGCTGATGAAGTTGTCCCCTTGTCTGAGTTCGAAAATTAAGCCTCAAAATGCTTCGAAAGGGCAGCAAGCCTTAGGAAGTATTTTGATTATCTTCACCAACCAAAATAACAGCAACTTACAGATAATTTCTTCAGATTTACAGATAAACTTTTGAACTTGGCATGAGAGGCATGTGGCATGAGAGTAAAATTATCATGGGTTTAGCACTTTAGGAGAGAGAGAGTGTGGGTTCTATGAAGGTCAGAGGTTCTAATGGGAGGGAAGAGAGGTTCTAAGGAGCTTGGTGGGGAGTTTGGGTGATTTTCATAGCTTCCGGCAGCTTGGCGGAGACTCTGCCAAAGTTTCTGTCAAGCTATCTAGAACAGGGGAAGCAAAGGAAGATGGGGGAGAAGGAGAATAGCACGAAAATTGCTGGGTTTGCAAGTGAGAGAGAAAGCTTGCTCTCTGAAGGCTGTGGGTTGTGTTGTGTTGGGTTGAAGGGGTCCTATTTATAGTTGCTGGGGTTTGTTCTTCTCCAAGAAACCCTAATGGTTTCTTCCCCTTTTAGCTAAGCTTTTCCTATTTCTTTCTTCTCCTCTTTCTTGACTTACTTCATGGTGGGCAAAGTCAGCTCTGCCCAATCCCACAAAATCAGAGATTTTGGGTGCTCCAAGCTTCTTCCAGCGACTGCCTCAGAAGGGAGCTTCCCTTTTTCACCAATCTTCTTTCTCCTCTTTCTTCCTCTTTTCATAGCCAAATCTGATGAAGGAAAGGAAGTGGGTGCGCCTGCTGGTCTAAGGGATGGCATCCTTCCTTGCGTGCTAATATCCCTTGGTCCCTTGAAGGATTTTTGCTTGGAACTTGCTCCCAAGCCTCCCAGCAACCCCTCACATGTGAATATTTTGGCCTTTCGTGGCTTTCTGCTTCAGCCAAGTGCTGAAGGCATTGGATTCCTTTCATTCAAATGGTATGGGCCTTTTAATATAAAAAACCAAGCTACTTAATAAGTGGGCTAAATTCACCAAATATTTGGGCTTTTATGGACTATCTAAAGTAATGGATTTATTTTGGTTGGGCTACCCTAGTTGAGGTAATGGGCGATTTCCTCTCTTGTGCTTACCCACCATTTGGGCTTAAGAAATGGGCTTGAGTCCCGAGGCCCCCAAGCGACCCCAGACTTCCATTCTTTGGCTCATCAATGGGTCCCATGACAATTCGTTACCATCCATACCACAATCCCACTCAAGCAAGCCCCGGGCATTTGAGAGGCTTGGGCCCCACTTAAGCTTGTAGTGCAATTGGGTGTGAAATAATGATTTCCCACTTGACATGGCATGTTGCTTGGCATGCTTTTAATTATGACGCTTGATAAGATAATTAGCATGGGTTCGCAGAGCTAAATGCATTTTTATAATTTTAGTCTTAGTTTCTGCATGATGGATTTTTATTTGCATGGCATGCGAAGTATAACTCGTGCATGGTAGATTTTTGCGTGCCCAAATCGAGTCTTCTCTCAATAATATATCGCTTTGGGCTAGGAATTTATCTGGACCAACCATGGATTTTTTGGGCCTCAACAGAATTATTATTCAATGAGCACCAATCGGTGTGGGTCCAAAACCCACGTGGGCGTTTCTAGCCTATGGCAGGCTGGGTTCATGCCCAGCCCAAAATTGTTGTTAAAAAATATTACTACATACGTATGTACTCAACTTAAATTAAGAATATACAAACCTATACAAACCTTTTTTCTTTTCTTTTCCTTCCCTCTTCTCTCCCTCTATTTTTTCTTCTTATTTTCCTTCCCTCTTCTCTCCCTCTTTCCTTTTTTCTTTCTTTTCCTTCTCTCTTCTCTCCCTCTTTTTTTTCTTCTTTATTTTCCTTCTCTCTCTTTTTTTGTGTTGTTCTTTTCCTTCTATCTTCTCTCCTCTCTCTCTTTCTTTTTTCTTCCTTTCCCTTCTCTCTTTTTGTTAAAAAAAATTGCCTACACTATTTATGGTTATTAATTTTTTTGTTCTCACACAAACCCCAAGCCTACCTATAATTTTTTTTTGTCCCGCACAAAGACAATGTTTCATAATTTGTTTTTGTATTTGTAGATATAGATGCATTTGAGGGTAAGGCTCATTATGTCCCCCTCATTATGCGTATCTTTTTATGTTTATTAGTGAAATTCACTCATTCTGTCAAATTTAGTATACAAGTTTTGTTCGATCGGCTTTCGAATCCTGGTTCGCCATTGACGTGGGGCAGGCATTCTTCTGTACTGAACCCTTATAAAATATACAAGTCTTAATTTGTATCTCAATGGACTTAAGCAAGCTAGCTTTGTTTTTGTTTTGTTTTTATAAATATTTTAGGATTGAGGAAGCGGGATTTGAATAATTATAGGAAAAAAGAAGAGCAAAAAGAAAACAAAAAACAACATTACTTAAAACATAAATATTAGTAGTTATACAAAGATAAAGATTACATAGAATAACTAAACGATTCCCTCATGAGGAATCCCTTGTGATCATATAGCCACATTTTTATTCTCTCTCTAATATATCTGCGGCCGAAAATACATCTCCCATATCAAGCTCACTTCACGCTGCAACACCACAACAAACCACACCCAAAAATCAATCAATTATATAATGTTCCACATTTAATTGTCAACAAGCGTAGAACAAAATTTCAACTATCTACGTTTTAAAAAGTTAGGTTTTGAGATAATGTGAACCGTTGAATTTTGATCAAACCTACAAAAATTAAAACTTGGAGGTTTTTTTTTATATGTTTAATACGTACGTGGCGCAGTTGGTGGAGGCGCTAATCTGTAAGGAACATTAACTCCACACTTGCCGGGAAGCACTGCGGCATTGTTAGGATTGACTCTGGGGATGCTGGGCGGAAAGCTGCAGGCAGTTGCAAGCGGCCTGGCGGTCAGCGGTGGTCTTTGCCAAGTTGTTGATGCTCCTAATGCCGTTGCAGCAAGCTGGAGGCACAGCTCCACCGCTTCCCACGTATTTATGCATGGTGCAAGGTTGCTGGTCACTTGGCCACATGTTATGGCTTGAGCAATGGGCACGCTCACAACCACGCACAAGGCCACCACCAAAGCAGCTTAGTCATTGCAGAGCAAGCCATCTCTCTCGACTATGATGATGATCGAAGAAAAAGGTGTTTTGAAATGGATTTGTAAGCACTTGATTTGAGGAACTTGAGAGTAGTGAGTAGTATGGCACCATGGTCTCGTGTTATATAGAGAGGAAATTAGGTGAATGGAAGGTAGGGTGAGAGTGACCACTTTGATTTAATACATGAATTATTGGTGCCCATGTAATTATAATCAATTATTATTATTGGTTGTTAGATTAAAAATAATAGTATTTTATAAATAGATTCATTCTAACATAATAGTTTATAAAACCTCTAAAAAGAATGCTGGTGTTGATGGAAGGTCGAGTGACAAGACTATCATCATATCATTGAATGAATAGGTTGGGGTTGATGAGTAATTTCTGAGTGAAATTGTCACACTATTATATAGTTGTTACATTTCACTCATTAAGTTTATCTATTGATATTATACTTATAAACTCGTTACCTATAGCTAGTATGTGGATTAATGTACACTTATATTACATTAATTATTAATATTATGGGGAGTATAATTATCTTGGTAAGATGGTAAAAAGAAAATGTAACCATCTCTGTGAATTCAGGTGGGAATAGAAAGTTTACATGAGCCCAAAACATGTGCGTAGGAGTTGGGGAGAGGGAGTTGGTGTTACAGTGAGTCCTTAAATGCTGTTAGGCACATATTGATCAAACTTATTATGAAAGCCTGCGCAGTTACGGTGCATCGAGACCACCATGCACATGACCAACATACAGCCTTCATCTAGCTTGAGATATTTACCATCATATAAGAGTATCCACCAATGGCTCCTTAAATCACATCCTTAGACAAATTTAGGGAGGAATTGGATAAAATACAACTCCAACCATGCTCCCTATCCATCTCCTACAATAGGGAGACCCTAGGAGCTCCTAAATCTGAGGAGAGAGAAGACTCCTAGTGGCTCCCTATAATTTAATACTGCTTTTTTTAATGAGTATTTCAAACCTTTAATTATGCTAACTATTTTTATACTATCTTTTAATAGAGATGGACCAATTAAAAAAGAGTTATAGCATTTATGACTCCCTAAACTAGAGAGTATGATTGGAGTTTTTTTATGGAGAGCTCCTAAAATAACTTTTATATTTTTTAGCTAAAATTTAACTAAAAAATAGAGAGCATGATTGTGGTTGCTCTAAGCCCTAGTTCCCCATTTTTTAAAAACACAATACAAATGCAAAAGACTCACTATTATAGTGGTTTAGAATATTTATTCCTTTAGATAAGGTCCTGAGTTCGAGCATCCGTATAGTAGTATTATGAGTTTAGTATACTATCGCCTCTCTAATAGAAAAAATAAATACAATACCAATAATTCACTTTTTGGATTTGGTCAGTAAAAATCTTGCCAAAAACCATAATTTAACAGAGAATTGAATTATTATTCAATGAGCACCAATCTGTGTGGGTCCAAACCCACGTGGGCGTTTCTAGATGGCAGGATGGGTTCATGCTCAGCCCGAATTTTGTTAAAAATTCTTACCTACACTACATATGTCCCCCACTTAAATTAAGCATATACAAACTTGTACAAACCTTTTTTCTTTCTTTTCCTTCTCCTCCTCCTCCTCTCCTCTCTCTCTTCTCTCTCTCTCCTCTCTCTCTCTCTCTCTCTCTCTCTCTCTCTTTTCCTTTTTTCCTTCTCTCTTCTCTCCCTCTTTTTTTTTCTTTTTTTTTCCTTCTCTCATCTCTCCTCTTTTTTTTTTGTTGTTGTAATTTTCCTTCTGTCTTCTCTCCTCTCTCTTTTGTTAAAAAAAATTGCCTACACTACTTATGGTTATTAATTTTTTTGTTCTCAAACCCCAAGCCTACCTATAATTTTTTTTGTCCCGCACAAAGATAATTGTTTCATAAATTTGTTTTTGTATTTGTAGATATAGATGCATTTGAGGGTAAGGCTCATTACGTCCCTCTCATTATGCGTATCTTTTTATGTTTATGTTCACCCGTTTTGATTTGTCTTCTGTGATGGTAGGGTAAAGTTCCCCATTGTCTTGAAAACCATTGATTGGTCAGCAAGTCAACTTTTTTTAGTGTGCGAGCGTGCCACTGCTAGCAATGAAAATCCTAGCAGACTTCTTTAAGAATAAATAACTTGCGCCCCAAGTTACTGATTTTTGAACAAGCGATTGTGAATTTGGGTGAGGAATATCTCCCAAGTAAGTTCTTTTCCTGCCTCAGACTGGTGAAGACTTTACAGTTTTGCATAGTACAAAACTGGTAGTTCTGGCCAGAATAAATGATTACAGAGTGAACCGCTTTCAGGCAGAACTCCCTTTTACAAAGCTCAAAAAGGAAAAACTGACTACAAAAAGACAAAAAGAGGGTTGTGCTTCCATTTCTGTCTGGGTAGATGCTTCTGTTCTAGGCTGGACTGGGTATGCCTGGGCTGGACTGGACTTTCAACAACTTCAACTATTAGGCTTTAGCTGCAAATTGATACCAAAGCTTGAGTTTGGCAGAGCTTTAATCTATTTCAAGCCCTAGAAGGCTTTTGGATGAGCAGAACTGGGACTTCTTCAGTCTAGAAAGGGGCAGAAGTGGCTGGACTTAAGCTGGAGCTGTACTGTGGTACTTGTGCTGCTTAGTCAGGGCTCTTCATAAATTTGTTGAGGTTTTCATTTTTATGAAAACTCAAACTCTGCTTGCCTTGGCTTTGCTGAACCAAATTTGTAACGAGAGAAATCTCGTTTTAAATTGATTTTCTTCTAAGTCTGAAAACTAAAGAGCTTTGACTTGTAGCTGGCTTTCTTGTGGCTTAGCTAGCTTTTGGTTGCTTCAATTTGCTTGAAGGTCCTCTGAGATCAAGTGATCATTTTGAGTGTTGTCTTTGACTGATTTTTTGGTTATGTTGATTGAATGTCTCTTTTCTGTCAATCTCTCTTGTATTTATAAGAAATGCTTTTGAAAGCAGCAGTTTTGATTCTTTTAACACTGGGTGGCAAAACCAATCTAAACAGATCTTTAGTTTTAAAGAAAAAGAAAGGGATAGCCCTCAATGATCATTTCCTGAGACAGTCACTTCCCTGTATTTTGATGGGGCGCCATACCTCCTTTTTCCAATATAACTGATTTTCAAACCGTGATGGTGAGTGTGATTTTCCATTTCAGCAACTCCTTGTTTCATGCTTATCTTTCTTTTTAGAAAAACACAGTCTGCGTATCCTTTGAGAATAGTGCCTGTCAAATTTTCTGTATATACATTTATATATAAAAAAAGGATTTTGATCTTTCTTGCCTGTAAAAGTCTGGAGAAAAATTTCTGCAAGCGTGTATTTCACAAATTCCTGTCACTTTTCTTTGTGACTTCAGTTAATATTTTGACTTTTTAAAGTCAGGTAAGTCACGTGAGCATGTTTCTCCTTTGGGCTTCTTTTTCCTTATTCAATTTAAAAACCTGCCAAAGCCCATTTTTTGGTTTTCAAGCTCAATTTGGGTCTTTTTCAAGGCCTAGGCCATTTATGCGATTTTTAATAGTTTTTGGGCTTCCTACATTGGGATCGAATGCACAGTCTTGGCTTGATTTCGTTGGTGATGTCAAAATGATCGTGGCTTTTTTGACTTTGGACTGGGCGTGCCAAATTTAGGCCCAAACAGTTTATTAGTGAAATTCACTCATTGTGTCGAGTTTAATATACAAGTTTTGTTCGGTCGACTTTTCGAATCCTGGCTCCGCCACTGACGTGGGGCAAGCATTTCTTTTGTACTGAACCCTTATAAATATACAAGTCTTAATTTGTATCTCAATGGACTTAAGCAAGCTAGCTTTGTTTTGTTTTGTTTTTATAAATATTTTCTTTGATTATTAGGATTGAGGAAGAGGGATTTGAATAATTATAGGAAAAAAAGAAGAGCAAAAAGAAAACAAAAACCACATTACTTAAAACATAAAATTATTAGTTATACAAAGATAAGGATTACATAGAATAACTAAACGATTCCCTCATGAGGAATCCCTTGTGGATCACATCGCCACATTTTTATTTCTCTCTCTAATATTATCTGCGGCCGAAAATACATCTCCCATATCAAGCTCACTTCACGCCTGCAACCACCACAACAAAACAACACCCAAAAATCAGTCAATTATATAATGTTCCACATTTAATTGTCAACAAGCTAGACCAAAATTTCAACTATCTACGTTTAAAAAGTTAGGTTTTAAGATAATGTGAACCATTGAATTTTGATCAAACCTACAAAAATTAAAACTTGGGAGTTTTTTATTTATATGTTTTAATACGTACGTGGCGCAGTTGGTGGAGGTGCTAATCTTGTAAGGAACATTAACTCCACACTTGCCGGGACGCCCTGCGGCATTGTTAGGATTGACTCCGGGATGCTGGTGGAAAGCTGTTTCAGCAGTTGCAAGCGGCCTGGCGGTCAGCGGTGGTCTTTGCAAAGTTGTTGACGTTCCTAATGCCGTTGCAGCAAGCTGGAGGCACAGCTCCACCGCCTCTCACGTAGGGTATGCATGGTGCAAGGTTTGCTGGACACTTGGCCACATGTTATGGCTTGAGCAATGGGCACGCTCACAACCATGCACAAGGCCAGCGCCAAGCAAGCTTAGTCATTGCAGAGCAAGCCATCTCTCTCGACTATGATGATGATCGAAGAAAAAAGGTGTTTGAAATGGATTTGTAAGCACTTGATTTGAGAACTTGAGAGCAGTGAGTAGTAGGCACAAACAAACAAGAGATATGGAGTGGGCAAAAAAGATCATCCTGATCAGTGCGGCATAGGAGGGAGGTTTTTCACACATACACACACAACTATATTGTCACAAGGGTTCAAACATGAAACCATTAATTTATAAGTTAAAACCCTTTTCAACTGGACTAGACCCTATGGCATTCGCAACTATAATAGAGGCTGTAATCCATTAATTGCTAGGCCAAGCAAGCTCTATCCCAAAATCACAAAGACACTAGATATTGGTCCATCTCTTAGAGAAATTATATAATAGTACGGTACTACACGTGTCAGTGACAGGTGGTAGTACGCACCAATTGTATAATGACACGTGGCATGGCTGCCTTTAAGAGAGAGAGTTAACATCCAAATTAATTGTAACACCGTAGTAACCACCTCTCTTTTTTGTTTTTGTTTTAAGAACGTGTTGTAGGGTTTCTTTTTTATTTTTTATTTATGGCTGCGCCACTCTTCCTTCTTCTCAGAACGTGTTGTAGGGTTTCTTTTTTATTTTTTAAAACAAAAACAAAAAGAGAGTTGGTACTAACGGCGTTACAATTAAATTTGGATTTAACATTCTCTCTCTCTTAAAAAATCCCAGATGAAAAATCCGATGGGTTAGGTGGGATTTGAGATATGGCTTGGTATTTATACCTCCCATTTAAAAAATCTCACATTTAAAACAATCCGTCGAAATTAGCAAGTTTTTAAATACCATAAAACCTTTTGTTACTTGTTTAAAGTCTTGATTGAATACCACTAGATTGCGACACCCCATTTAAAAATCATAATAGTCTTAATGGAATACCACAAGACTTGTTTAGACTTATTTAAAAGTCTTTAATTGAATACCACAAGACTTATTCATCCTAAAATAGTCTTTTAAAATCCCAATTAAATACACCCCCTTCAATATTACAAGATTTGGTTAGACTTTCTTTGTTTCAATTCACAAAAACAATTTCATGGAGAAACAAGTTTCTTTTTTTCTTTTGGGTACTGAAAATATTCATAGGTAACTCAGAGCGGCAGCAAAGCCCAAGACATACAAAGGCCTGATATAACAGACTCGGAAGCCCAAAATGAACAAAAAGCTAAAAGGCTACAGGGCACAAAAGAATAAGAACTCGTTTGTGAGTGATTTTTAGAGGGCCAGAATCACTATAGGGAGAAGTATTTCCTATGTGCTTCTCCATGTAATCACTTTAAGTGATTTTAAGTGATTTTAGGAGAAACACCTCTTATGTGCTTTTTCCTAAAATTACTTTGAATTTAGCTGCCAACTCCGTGGCCTCCGAAATATGGATATTAGTTGGCAGCTAAATTCAACGCCATGTACAAAGGCACGTACGTCATATATAATATGCTCTGATCGGTACAATACATGTATTTCATGAAAAATGTATATATTATATTTTTTAAGTATAAATGATAGTCTAAATTATAACGAAAGGAGTTTCGAACACACACCATATTTTCTTAATATTGCCATGCTAGTCCATCTCAACTTCATTCATCACATGATGCTGCAACACAATAAAATTCAATAAAGAAAAAAAATAGTGGTTACCATGGTCTGAAAAGTCAATATTATCACCGAAATATCGGCGATAATATCGGATTTTTTGACTTGCGATATTTTCAGCATAGACCAATTAGATTTCGTCATAATGTCGAGAATATCGCCAACAATATCGCCGAAATATCGGGATCGATATTGTCGTGCAAATTCAAGCTGAAATGGTGATAATATCTCGATATTATCGAAATTATCGATAAAATCTGAGTACAAATTCTGGAATTAATCTTACCTTCTGAAGTGTTCATCTCCTGTGGGCTTGCCTTGCATTGCTCCCTAAACTTCTTCCAGATGCATCTACTCTGCTATGGTAGCACCACGACTTGAATTATTTTTCGGTTACAGAGGCATCAAAGAAGATGATGTCGTGAAGATGATATTGGTGATTTGCCCTAGCTTATGCCTCATTTTAGTTGAAACTCACCGTTTCACTAGTTGTAGATTTTTTTAAAAAGTCTGGGCCATGTATAAGTCTGGCCCAAATTTTTATTAATAACTTGTAGGTCTTTTGAAAAGTCGGGCCCAAATGTTTATTAATAAACCCTTTTAACCTTTTAGTCTATACCTAGTGATATATTTAACTAATATATTAGTACAATAATAATTTATAAAAATTAATAAATAAATTATTTTAATTTCCATAGACGACGTACTCAAATCCTAATTTTTAGATAATGAATAAATGTACTATTTTTATGCTTTTCAGTGTTTTTTTAATATAAAAAAATTTAGACACTTTTACACTATGACCCCTTGGACCGAGAATCCTGGATCCGCCACTGGGCGTGGCGAGGCGTGGCAACCTGTGGCGAGGCGGACGAAGGGCGGCTATTCTGCAAGCAGATGCAAGAGGAAGAAGATGACCTCGCGTGTTTTTTTTAAGGTTCATTGGGAATGAAACGACTTCATTTCATATAGTTAATGAAACGCACGTTTAGCACTGATGTTCAGTGTGCCTTTTTTTATTATTTTTAAATCATGATATTTTGTTTTTAACAAACTAGTGCTTAACGCCAAGGGGATTCAAACCCCTCCCATTTTACTCATTCAACACCTTAACCACCATATTACTTATGTTTTTGTGAAAATATGCTAAAATATTTATATATATACATGGTTTTGTTTTGAATTTTTTTTGCAAGAAACAAATTGTTTTGAATTCTGTTGACCATTCCTTTTCAAGTTTCTACTTTTGATTATGGCGTGTTTAATCTTTTTTCATTAATTACTACATATTTTCTACACTCACAGTGTTTTCCAGCTCGCTATATAATTAACTTAAATCATTTAAATCCATCATGCAATGCATTTCCTTCCAATTTTTTATGATAAATTAATAGATAATTGACTAAATAAACATCCTGCAAAGTTTCAATAAAAATTTCCAAGTTTTTTCTTACAATTTCCATGGTTTTTATTCCATTTTTATCGATATCGATAATATCCCGATATTTCCATCGAAATTTCCGTGTTTTTGGCCTATCGATATTTCCAATATCACTGATACTATATATATATATAATTCATTGTATCTCTTGAGAACTTACCGCTATAACAAGTGAACTTAGCATGGCAACATGGCTGCAGTCACATCGCTACACGTTATGGCCTGGGCTGAGGGTGCACCGACCACCATGCAATGAGCAACACAAGAACTGCTACCTTCATTGGTTGGTGCACCAGAGTTTGCCATATTTGATGAATAAAGCACATGTTAAATCTTAAGATGATAAACAAAAACGTGGCCTAACGTTTCAATCCATGATTGCAAGTGATCTCGAATTTTCTTGAAGGGCCGAGGCATAGCCGAACCGTTATTGAAATAGCCCAATATGGCAAGGCATTGGTTCGGCTTGGGCTGTCATCAACAGTGTGAGTTGGTCCAATTGGTCTGTATCATGAAAGAAAATGAGATAAAGGACAAATTATTTTTCGTTTTGACTCAACTCATTTGTTAATTGTTGATGTTCTCTTGTCGCCTCAATGCCTAATTATAATTATCGATAGGAAGAACTTTCCTATTGAGATGGGCGATAGCAATCAACCATTAACTATTGAATTCAATTTAATATTTGTTGCTCAGATGAGCTACTTTTGCTCTTTTTTGTTGCGTTTTTTATTTAACTCTTACAAAAGGAAGAGAAAGTTAAGTAAAAAAGAAAAGAGAACAACATTTCTTTTATTATAAATTCCATATAAGTATTACAATATTCATCACCATGTGGATGAAAATCCAAGTACTAGGGACGATGAGGAATCACACTTTGTTTTCACTCTCATATTATTTGGGGCCGAAAAATTAATCTCCCATCAAGCCGATCACTGCACACTGCAACACAACAACAAAACATAGCAAAATCAATAAAATACTTTCTTTTTTTGATTCATGAGAAACATGTATTAGTTAAAAACCAAGTTCATTTGGAGTTTCGATGACATGAAACCGTTACATCAAAATGCAATGGTTGGCTTTCAAATTAAATTAAACCCAGTTGAGCACTGTGGGGTTTTTGATACGTACTTAGTGCAGTTGGGGTTGGGGCTAATCTTGTAAGGAACATTGACTCCACACTTGGCGGGGAGCTCTTCTGCCAAGGTTGGATTAACTTCGGTGAAGCTACGAGCATTCTGTTTCAGACAATTGCAAATGGTCTGGCGCTCAGCGGTGGTTCTTCCCAAGTCTTTGAGGTTGCTAATTCCTCTGCAACAAGGTTCAGGGACAGTTCCGCAATTCCTCAAGTAGTCTCGGCATGGAGCGAGGTTGCGGGACACTTGGTCACATGTTATGGCATAGGCTATGGGTACACTCACCACCATACACAAGACCACAAACACAGCAAGCTTAATCAATGCATAGCTAGCCATAAATAATGACTTTGATGCTCAGAGAAAAAAAAATGTGTATGAAATGGATGAGTAATATCACTTGATTAGTTTGGGACTTGGGTGAGTAGTAAGGCAACATAGTCTGGTGATTTATATAGAGAGGACATTGGGTGAATGGAAGGTCGAGTGACAAGACTTATCATCATATCATTGAATGAATATGTTGGTGTTGATGGGTAATTTCTGAGTGAAATTTGTCACACTATTATATAGTATTACATTTCACTCGTTATGTTTTATCTATTGATATTATACTTATAAACTCGTTACCTATAGCTAGTATGTGGATTAATGTATACTTATATTACATTAATTATTAATATTATGGTGACTATAATTATCTTGGTAACATGTTAAAAGAAAATGTAACCATCTCTTAAACGCATGTGAATTCAGGTGGGAACAGAAAGTTTACATGAGCCAAAACATGTGCGTAGGAGTTGGGGAGAGGGAGTCGGTGTTACACTTGAGTTCCTTAAATGCTGTTAGGCACAGATTGATCAAACTTATTAATTATAGCCTAAATAATCTGCGCAGTTAAGGTGCACCGACCACCATGCACATGACCAACATACAGCCTACCATCTAGCTTCATTGGTCCAGTTGGTCTACAAGATTGAGATATTTACCATCATAAGCACTAGTTCCCCATTTTTTAAAACACAATATACATCACTAGTATAGTGGTGTAGAATATTTATTTCTTTAGATAAGTTCCTGAGTTCGAGTATACGTGTAGTATTTATAAGTTTAGTATACTATCGTCCCTCTCAATAGAAAAAAAAAAAATATATATATATATATATATATACCAATAATTCACTTTTTGGATTTGGTCAGTAAAAAATCTTGCCAAAACCCATAATTTAACAAGAATTGAATTATTATTCAATAGCACCAATCTGTGTGGGTCCAAACCCACGTGGGCGTTTCTAGCCTATGGCAGGCTGGGTTCATGACCGGCCCAAATTTTTGTTAAAAAATTCTTACCTACACTGCATATGTACCTCCACTTAAATTAAGCATATACAAACTTGTACAAACCCTTTTTCTTTCTTTTCCTTCTATCTTCTCTTCTCTCTCTTTCTTTTTTCTTCCTTTTCATTCTCTCTTTTTGTTAAAAAAAAATTGCCTACACTATTTATGGTTATTAATTTTTTTGTTCTCACACAAACCCCAAGCTACCTATAATTTTTTTTGTCCTGCACAAAGACAGTTGTTTCATAAATTTGTTTTTGTATTTGTAGATATAGATGCATTTAAAGGCAAGTCTCATTACGTCCCCTCATTATGCGTATCTTTTTATGTTTATTAGTGAAATTCACTCATTCTGTCAAGTTTAGTATATAAGTTTTGTTCAGTCGACTTTCGAATCCTGGATCTACCACTGACGTGAGGCAAACATTCTTTTGTACTAAACCCTTAAAGATATACAAGTCTTAATTTGTATCTCAATGGACTTAAGCAAGCTAGCTTTGTTTTTGTTTTTGTTTTTATAAATATTTTATTTGATTATTAGGATTGGGGAAGAGGGATTTGAATAATTATAGGAAAAAAGAAGAGCAAAAAGAAAACAAAAAACAACATTACTTAAAACATAAATATTATTAGTTATACAGAGATAAAGATTACATAGAATAACTAAACGATTCCCTCATGAGGAATCCCTTGTGGATCACATAGCCACATATTTATTCTCTCTCTAATATTATCTGCGGCCGAAAATACATCTCCCATATCAAGCTCACTTCACGCTGCAACACCACAACAAAACACACCCAAAAATCAGTCAATTATATAATGTTCCACATTTAATTGTCAACAAGCTAGAACAAAATTTCAACTATCTACGTTTAAAAAGTTAGGTTTTGAGATAATGTGAACCGTTGAATTTTGATCAACCTACAAAAATTAAAACTTGGAGGTTTTTTTTATATGTTTAATACGTACGTGGCGCAGTTGGTGGAGGCGCTAATCTTGTAAGGAACATTAACTCCACACTTGCCGGGAAGCCCTGCGGCATTGTTAGGATTGACTCCGGGGATGCTGGCGGAAAGCTGTTTCAGGCAGTTGCAAGCAGCCTGGCGGTCAGCGGTGGTCTTTGCCAAGTTGTTAACGTTCCTAATGCCGTTGCAGCAAGCTGGAGGCACAGCTCCACCGCCCCTCACGTAGGGTATGCATGGTGCAAGGTTGCTGGACACTTGGCCACATGTTATGGCTTGAGCAATGGGCACGCTCACAACCATGCAAAAGGCCAGCGCCAAAGCAAGCTTAGTCATTGCAGAGCAAGCCATCTCTCTCGACTATGATGATGATCGAAGAAAAAAGGTGTTTGGAATGGATTTGTAAGCACTTGATTTGAGGAACTTGAGAGCAGTGAGTAGTATGGTACCATGGTCCCGTGTTTATATAGAGAGGAAATGAGGTGAATGGAAGGTAGAGTGACCACTTTGATGTAATACATGAATTATTGGTGCCTATGTAATTATTATTTGTTGTTAGATTAAGAATAACGCTAATACAATGAAAGTAACATATATTAGGAAATTGAGTTAAACCTCTACAAATATATAATATGCGTAGGGGTTGGGAGGTAGTCGGTTGGTAGTTGGGGTGGATTTAATGGTTCAAGTATTAAGATTGCAGTTGGATCCCTTAAATGCTCTTAAGCACAAACTCAGCCTAATTAAATGATCCCCCCACTTACCACCTACATGAAAGAGCAGGCCAAAACACTGTTTCCCATGGATCATGACTATCCCAAAAGGGTAAAACCAGGATAATATCATATTAACCTTGGATAATGTCTTCCCCCAGCTTGCGTGCAACTTAGTTAGGTGCACAATCAAAGTTGGGGTCCCATGATATTAATGAGGAATAATGCGTACTGCATAATTGGATTTGTTTCACTTAAATGTTTCTTGTTGACATTCGAGTACACCAGACCCGTGTCTCCCTGCCATGCGTGTTTGCTCCAAAATCTTGTGGTCATCAAAATCTGTTGTTTTTATGTTTGTAAAACGAGGCAAATTATATAAGAACCATCTCTTTCATGGTAAAATCCGACCGACTTTTCAGCTTTCCTTCCAGCTATATGTTCATACGCCCACTCTCTTGAACAAAAAACTTTATCCAAATATTGCAATTTGTAATTTGTTAGAATATATTCTTTGAAAACCTCAACTTTTAAACAAGAAATTTATTTTTTATTTTATTTAAGTTTCTTGACCGTTGGATTAGGATCCACCCCATAATATTCTTCTACTGATAATTTTTTTACTTTGCCGATAAAATTTCGCATGAATGAATATGGTCCGTCTCTATGAAATTTAATAAAATATCAAATAAGTGTGACTTTGGGAATATCATATATGGTATATGGCCTATCCCTTCGAGGATACTGAGCCTTCAAACATATGAGGAAAAAAATATATAAATTATATATTTAAACAAACGAACGAGATTAATTAAGATTGTTCTAGAAAATGAAAAAGAAACGAGCGAGATTAAAGATTGTTCTAGCATATGGAAAATAAACGAACGAAATAGATTGCCTGAGGAAGATGGCAAGAGCCATCATCACGTACAAGTACAACCACAACCGACTGATGTCGGTGACATGCATGAAAATAAATAGAGATTAAAACGACACAGCACTCAATGCTTTATTCTTAACGTAGCCTAGCTACTTCTACTATATTATCATCTCATATCATCCTTCCACATGCTTCTCATATCATCACTTCACGCTGCAACACATATAAAACCCAAATAAATAATACGTAAAGTGTGTTTAAATTTTAAAGCATAATATAAAAAACTGTCACATTATTTGATGAACAAAATTTACCTATTGCAGTTAGTGGAGGTGCTGATCTTGTAGGGAATTTTGACGCCACACAAGGAAGGGAGGGCAGCAGCGTAGCCTGGGTTGATGCCTTTGACTGCGCCAGCAACTGTTTTCAAGCACTTGCAAGCATTTTGGCGATCAGCCGTGGTCGTGGCTGAGCCGACCAGTCTTTGATCCCGGGGCAGCAGCCCCCAGCTGGGACACCGCCCCGCTGGAGGTATCCCAGGCATGGGGCAAGCCCCGCCTGAATCTGAGGACATGTAAGGGCTGCCTCGGTTATCAAGGGTGCAGCCACCATCATGCACATGAAGAGAGCACAAACCACCTTAAGGCTAGCCATGGCAATTGTTGTAGTGTTTCTTTCGCTTGGGGTGCTTTGATCAATTGAATTAATGTCGGTGTGTGATGTATGGAGTTGTAGAGTGCGGTGTTTATGTAGGGAAAAATAGTAGTGGGAGGTTGTGCTTTTCTGTGTCCAGAATTAATGGCACTGACTGTAGACGTCTGGTTTCAGTGCCCTCCATAACGCATGCAGAAGATGATCGAGACTCGATGTGCATGCATTGCTATAAACGACAATCTCAGCTCATAGAAAGATGTGTTGGGTTATCAAAAAACCCCATTGTTCATTTCATATATTGGCAAAAAAGGAGAACAAATTGCAAGGTGAACAAAGTTTATCCACACAATTATTTCAAGTGCCATATATATTTTCTTCTTTGATTCGATCCCTCGTTTTGATCAAATTTCTACAAGTTATTTCAGCATTTAACTTGGAATAATCTAACAATTATCTTTTGATGAAGTTTCTAGCGCTTTAACAAGAGAATGAGAGATTGTAGGAAAGTTAGAAAGATGTAACACATGCATGCATGTATTCTGGAATTTGTAATAAAATACTCATAGGAAAAATGAATTCAACACAAGTAGATCTAGAGGTTACGTTTATGCGTGGTTCATCAATTACAGGAGCCCGAATTCAATAACATGCATGCAAGGATGGTCGCCTGTAATTCGGGTAAGAGTCACACTCATAGCCTCATAGGCAAGGTTGGTCACCAGTTTAGGATCGTGGTCAAGCTCATAGAACATGGGCTATATGAATTGGGAAAGGTTGGTCACCATTTTTTATTTTTTTCTTCTTTGTGTCCTTTTGTTGGTAAAGTTACTGGTTTTCTAGGGTGTAATTGGTATTGAGTAATGTAAAATGTAACCCATTCTTTATCGTTTAGACTATCGCTTGTATAATAAAAAAATTGTAAAATGTAACCTGATACTGACTGCTGGTTGGTATTGAACCTGAATGCATTACTGCATTAATTGGCAAAATTAGACATTTCCTGAGGCAGGGGTTCGTCTTCCCATGCTGCGTTGTTCAATTTCAATGTAAATATTTTGCAGATTATCTGAATTTGAATATATACGTTTTTATTCTTGATAATTGCTATGAGCCCCAAATATAATTATGTGAAATTGATAGAACTGAGTCTCACATTTCTTATAGCATTTGCAAAAGAAAGCAAGCATTCTAAAGGGGCCATTGCCCGATCTCGTAGAGGATGCAGAATTAGGAAAAACAGTAGCTGTACCTTGTAGACTATTGTCCTTGGATTTTGCAACAACAAGAGCAAGTTTGAATAGTCATCGATCTCTGAGACTGACCATTACCAATAATATTTGCTATTATGGGTTAGTGTGCCACACCTACCCCCACACCCATTGATGTGTAAGTGAGCCGACCACATTGACACTGTGACATGCCTTTTCTTTCCCACCGAAAGCCAACAAGCAACAATGGGTTGTGGTCCATCCTCCTTCCATAGCTGCCCTCCCCTGCATTATTCATTCATATTTGCAGCAAACTATCTAACTAGGGTTCTACCTACGTTCACATAGGCCTTGAAGACTGATAGCTAGAAACCCTAATTTCACGTTTTTAATCAAGTGTTGTGCATTCCTTGTGGAAAAAGTAGGCACAAATATATTAATATTTATATAATTGTGATGAGTTTTTAATTTTTGTGTGCCTCTATGTTTGTTGCATGACTAGAAAAGTGGTTACATTTTACTGTTTTTGGCACGAGTGAGACGCCAAACACCGGTTCAAAGAGCAAATTAGGTCGCTTTGAGTTTCAAGGAGAAATGTAAGATTTGATCATACTTTGAGGCGACAGTGGAGAAATTAAGCCAAATAAATACTACTAAATGAATAAGTATTTCAAATGAAAACATGAAATAATTCCTTTAAAACATTACTCCAAATAAATATAAAACAATAGAGCCTTTGGCACTAGTCATATTTCATTTTGAGGACAGGAAACACGTTTACCTAGAGAGAAGGATGGGGCTGAGCTGAGCCTCGACGGAGTGTCGGCATCACAAGTAATGAAAGAAAGACAGAGACGCGTCCACATATCCTGCAGTTCCGACACGTCGTACGTCTCTGTCTTTCGTTCTTTTCTGTTGATGATTGATTCGGACGATGGAAAGGAAGGGGCAGAAAGGAGACTGACGAGTACACGCACCCTCTCGTGAGGCCTCTATTATTTCTCAGAATGGTTGTGGGCCCACCTCATCTGTGGTTTTGAATTCACCATCCAATTCAAATCCGACAAGGTTACCTACCAATTTGCCACCGTCGATTTTGTTGCATCCTTTCACATTCTTCAAGTTTTTTTGTTTTTGTTTTTTGTTTTTATTTGTACATATTCAAGGCCAGGGGAGCCCAATCAAACTTCTGGATTTGTGCATCAAGTTTGCCAGTCATAGCTGCTCAGTTGAAAGGCCGACTTGATTTCATTGAAGTTCAGGTTGAACTAACAAAATCTTGCAGAGTTGGGGTCACATGCAAACTTCTTACTATGGAGGGCCCAATGCTGCATAGGGATCAATAAGGCCCTTTGTAAGATGAATGAGAGACAAGATTGACAAAAAATCAACACAAAAACAAGAGATATGGAGTGGGCAAAACAGATCATCATGATCAAGGCGGCATAGGAGGGAGGTTTTTCACACATACACAACTATATTGTCATAAGGGTTCGAACCTGAAACCATTAATTCACAAGTTAAAACCCTTTTGAACTGGACTAAACCCAATTGGCATTCCCAACTATATTCTTTGTTTATAGAGGCTGTAATCCATCAATTGTTAGGCGAAGCTCTATCCCAAAATCACAAAGACACTAGATATTGGTCCATATCTTGGCCCATATTTTTAATAATTTAATCAATTTTGAAGGCCCACATCTTTTAATTTTGGAGCTGCAAGGCAATAAAAGTCTATGCAAGTTGCAACATCAAGTATCTTTTCCCGTGGCCCCACAATCACCATTCATATCATATCAGGCAATTGTTGCAATATTATTCTTCAATATTATATTCTTGCAATGCATATTTAGGGACGTGGCAAATGCTAGCTCCAGCAAATACATGCAAAAAGGCCCTTCTTATATTGTTCATGAGGAGATTGGTAGATTACCACTCGATCAAAAGTTGAAGCTGTCAATAAGGCTGTCCGAAGGAAAGACAACAACAAAGACTATAAAATCGGAATTGCAACGATATTATGTTGGATTATCACCATCTCTAAATGTTTAAGTTATCAGAAAATGAGCCAAGAATGTATTATCAAACGAATAAAAAACATCATGCCCCACTAAATTAATGAATGAAATATGCATCCCCAGACATGAAATCCAGCCACTATCTTCGTTTAAGAGTTTTAGCCTGGAAATGAATGCTCATGAGGTCGAAGAAGCTAGAAACTCATTATTCATTTAAAACTACAACTATATATGTAAGTGTACCCGAGAATCTTCCCATTAACAAAAGTACTTGCTAAAGAAGGAGAACTAGGAGTCTCGAGTCTGTGCGATAAATATGCCAGCTTGGGTGGTGAAGTCGAGGGTTGAATTTTTGGGGAGGGAATGGAACTTTGTGGATATAGGCTCAATCGTTTTCCTTTCCACTTTGCATGTCCTTGTTCTTTTGGCGCCATTTCATTTCAACTGGAGGGCATTTTGGTTGGCCGTGGCACTCTATTATCTCATGGGCCTAGGTGTCACTCTATCTTACCATAGGCAACTTTCCCATCGGAGTTTTAAGCTTCCCAAATGGCTTGAATATTTCTTTGCCTATTGCGGTGTATTGTCAGTTCAGGTCGTGAATCAAATTCATCATTAATTATGTGACAAGTTTTAATTGTAACACTTTATTTTTTTATAAATTTTTATATACGATTTTGGTTTGCAGGGAAGTCCAATTGAATGGGCTAGCACACACAGGAATCACCACCAGTTTACTGACACGTGGGACGACCCTCACAGCCCCATCAAAGGATTGTGGTTTAGTCACATTGGTTGGCTCTTTGATTATCGTTCTCGATTTGGAAGTGTATAGAACACAACACATTCTTTTTCTAACTCTCTCAACATGCACTACGTAACATTTTTTTTAACACCTAAATTGATTTTTGCAGTATGAAGGACGGCTAAAGAATGTTGATGATTTAAGAAGGCAGAAGTTCTATAGGTTTCTTCATGCCACGTACCCGCTTCACTCAATAGCTTTTGGAGTTTTACTATATGCCCTAGGAGGAATGCCCTTTTTAGCTTGGGGATTGGTAAGATTGCTCCTAATGTTGTTTTTCTTTGTTAGTGAAGTGCTATAGGCTATAGCTTTGTTGAGCAAAAGAATAAAATTCAAGCTTTAACCTTGAACCGACGTTTGGTTTTCCATTTTTGCAGGGTGTGAGGGCGGCATTATTTGCCCATGCTACTTTTGCACTAAATTCAATTTGCCATAGATGGGGCAAGAAAGTATGGGATACTGGTGATATGTCTAGAAACAACTGGTAATATTGTAGTTTTTATGCACTCAAATATTGTAGATATGTGTGTATTTATGTATATATATACATATATTATTTGTGTATTCAAATAAAATTTTGTAATTGCATGTTTAGGGTATTTGGATTGCTTACACATGGAGAAGGTTGGCACAATAACCACCATGCTTTTCAATACTCAGCTCGGCATGGCTTCGAATGGTGGGAAGTTGATGTTACTTGGTATGTAATAAGATTTCTTGAAATTGTTGGTTTGGCAACAGATGTGAAACTCCCAAGTGAGACTCAGAAGAAACGAAAAGCTTTATCCAACAAACTCAACGAGGAAAAGCTTGAAACACAAGTGAACAACACAAAGCTTGAAGCCCAAGCCAAAAATGAATGACGGAAGCTCAAACTTCTGCTCCAAACATTAAACTATTCTTTTTAAGAAAGCTTCAATTCCTATGTGCTTTCATCTAGTCATAATTAACAAATATTATACGTATACGATTCTATGGCCCATCGTATGTCAGGCTTTAATAAGCTATAAATTGTAAAGGCAATGTGTGAAATGTAATAATGTATACAATTCAATATATGATCTCATTGTGTGACTAAAAATAAGGGAAATTTGCATAAATGCTACCTGAATTTTTAGTTATGTGTGTGATTACCTCCTAAACTTTGCAAAATGTGGACCTTCTATTGTAACTTTGTTAAAATTTCTATTAAATAAGTAACATGTTGAACTCTAAAGGACATTTTCATCAATTTATTAGAATTAAAAACTTACATTTTCAAAACTAACTAATAAAGCCCCCTCCTCCCCCACTTAAAACTCCACTCTCTCTCTCTCTCTCTCTCTCTCTCTCTCTCCCCCAACTGCACAAACAAGATGCCAAACTCTGCAAATCAATAACAATTCAGCAATATTTAATTGATTTCTTTATGAACGTTAATTGTCAAGTTGGATTTTACCAGCATAAAGAAAAGAGGAAAACGACTTGAATTGCAAATTGGTAGTGAAGGAGAAAGATGTAGGGGAGGCGAGAGATAATATGCTTGATTTTGTCATTTTTTTTTATTAGTTTCAAATTTGTTAAATTTTTAATTATAGTAAGTTGATTTAACGGAAATTTGACAGAGTTATACGTTGGTAGTAAATTGCAACACTTTATAAAATTTAGGTGGTTAATTATGAAAATTAAAAGTTCATGTGGTAATCTCGTACATGCCTAAAAGTTTAAATGGTATTTATGCAAATTTTCCTAAAAAACGTTACGTAAAAATGAAGAGAGTTTCAATGGAATCAACTATACCATACAAGTTATAGACGTATTAAAATAGTTACACCGATAAATAAATTTTTT
Organism: Prunus yedoensis; assembly: GCA_005406145.1. Taxonomy (NCBI): domain Eukaryota; kingdom Viridiplantae; phylum Streptophyta; class Magnoliopsida; order Rosales; family Rosaceae; genus Prunus; species Prunus yedoensis. Next base: position 10,005 of record BJCG01001772.1, on the reverse strand, counting down.
TTAAAAAAAACTGACAATTTTAGGAAAATTACGACTATCTCAATTCCATTTCTACAATGTACATGTCAACCCGGACACATCATCAACTTCCTAACAAGACCCCTTAGTTGGACGGCCAGTAGGTCAACCAATCAATCTATATTATCTATCCTTCATATCCATATTCATGTGACCTCAACCCTCCAACAATCACAACACACGTCAGTTATTGTTTCTTACTCTCGTGATTCTTCTTACTTTTCTCAAACACCTCCACCCCCCCTAAACAAAACATGATTAAACTATATTATCATCTAAACTTTGTGTTTTAGGGTTGACATTTGCCATTAATAGTTATGAGCTTGTCGGTTTAGAGGAAAGGAAAATTTAAATTTAAATCCCAAGTCAAAAGTCAAAGCAATTGTGCAAAAAGAGATAAGAGCACGAGTGAGTTGGAGAGTTGGACCATATCAAGGAAGGAGGGCCCAACATATAACATTTTGCATGTGTTTATGATAATATTTTGATCAGATGGTGATTGGTCACCGAGTTGAATCAAAACCATTTAGTTTGGTTGTTACAATTGCAGGTCGGCTCAACGTGACAACAGCAACCAACCAAACTATTCATTTCAATGCTCGACTTATATTCTCACTCTTTTTTCCTTTACTATATATGTAGCCTCTCTCTCTCTCTCTCTCTCTCTCTCTCTCTCTCTCCTCTCTCTCAGAGACACACCAATTGAATAAGAAATATAAAACAATGGCTATGAAAGCAATGAACATCCTGCAATTTCTCTTGCTTATACTCCAACTAAGTCTTCAAGCCACACATGGCATTGGCAGCTATGGTGGTGAATGGCAAACTGCCCATGCAACATTTTATGGTGGCAGTGATGCTTCTGGCACAATGGGTAAGCTAGAAATTAAAATTATTGATACTGGTTTAATTAGTTTCACGATCTGAAATGAGCACTACTACACTTACTAAATTTGTTTGTGATATGATCGTGACAGTTTTTTATTTATTCAAATTTCAAATTATTATAATTTATAAATTGGTGAGTGTAATATTTTGTAGGAGGGGCATGTGGTTACGGAAACTTGTACAGCCAAGGGTACGGAACTAGCACAGCAGCTCTAAGCACTGCCCTGTTCAACAATGGTTTGAGCTGCGGGGCATGTTATCAATTAAGATGCAACCATGAGAGTGACCCCAAATGGTGCCTCCCCGGTGGCATCACTGTCACAGCCACCAACTTCTGTCCTCCTAATAACGCTTTGTCCAATGACAATGGTGGGTGGTGCAATCCTCCTCTTCAACACTTCGATTTGGCTGAGCCTGCTTTCTTGCACATTGCAGCCTATCGTGCCGGAATTGTCCCCGTACTCTTCAAAAGGTAACATATCTTAGTTCCAAAAATCATGGATGGTACACATGTTATGTTGTTAAGTTATGAATCTTGAGATACAACTATACTAAATTTTGTCTCATCAGATTAACGATTAGATTGACAGTCTGACAACATAACATACTAGATTGTCTAAGAAATGAAAGTCCGCGTTGTAAACTTAATTAGATGTAATTGGTTAGGGAGATATTTGTGTTGCTTACCTAGTTGTAATTTTCTTGTTTTAGGGTTCCATGTGTGAAGAAAGGAGGCATAAGGTTCACCATGAATGGCCACTCATACTTCAACTTGGTGTTGATAACAAATGTTGGGGGTGCAGGGGATGTGAGAGCGGTATCAATCAAGGGGTCTAAAACAGGGTGGCTGCCAATGTCAAGAAACTGGGGCCAAAATTGGCAGAGCAACTCCTACCTCAATGGCCAGAGCCTCTCCTTTAAAGTCACCGCTGGCGATGGACTCACACTCACCAGCTTCAATGTCGTGCCTGCTGGTTGGAAATTTGGACAGACCTTTCACGGTGGTCAATTTTAGATAATCTGTGGACAAGAATGACTTATACATCGACTTGTGTCATAAATTAAAACTGCTTGCAGTTTGCGTCTTTGATTTGGTAAAATAAAATTATAATGTAAGTAAAATCAATTATGCAAAACGCTATTTTTGTATATGAACAGGCATTTTCTCTCGTTACTTGTTCTCTCCTTTTCCTTTTAGACCAAATTCAAAACCCCAATGGCTTTAGCTGGTGTATCTTTAATCCTCTATTTGAAAGATTTTTAAAATTCAAACCTCAATTTGAAAGATCTTTGCTCGTTTATGTGGAAGAGGGCAACTTTCCCTCGAGAAAGAATAATTCAATTAAGTTAATTATGATCCCTGGAAATGAAGGAAACAAGTGCTCTACAGCATGGTTTCTTTCATCAAATTAACTCGAACATATCTAACTTTACTTACAAACGTATTTCAAGAGGCAGTATCTACTCACACTCTAAAACAACCCAAATACGCATCCTCTTCTCATTCGGTTCATCACACAGCCAAAGGTTACATTGCAGGATGAAAATTAAAAGACACTGCCTCTTCCCTAACAAAACCACCACTGCACATCAATCATGCAAATATATAGACTCAATAATTTAACAACGAGTATTTCACTCTCAAAACAATTTTTCCTTTCTCCACGCCAAGCTTTCCACCCGTAACCAACCAATGACCTGGATGATCTTGCGGCCCCTTGCACATCTCGGACATGTCCACAAACTTCATCAACTTGTTTCCCGCAACATTTTCTCTTGAACCTGAACTTGAGTCACTGGTGGACATCGGTTTCTTTGACTTTTCTTTTGGGGTATGATCCCACAAGGATCTTCGTATAGTGCAGCCTGGTAGCCTAGAATATAAAAGCTTCATGTACAAGACATTTCTTGATCCAAAATCCCACACTCCAAGCTGTGCTCCAGTGACTATGTAGACACCAGAGAGGTCACCTATGAAGGTCTCGGGGTTCTCAATAGGAGCAGTGCTCACATGAGAGAAGTTTTTCCATTTCACTGGCTCGAACCATCGGCTATCTTGCTCCTCAGGTCCTTGCCACTTGGGAGCACCAATTGCGACATGGGTGTCCCAATATGGTAGAAGGATCTTTGGAAGAGATGCTAAGTGTTGAAGATGGATACAAAGTCGATTCTGCTTGCTTCCTTCTAGACATAACTGTACGCCTGTCACTGGCTTCCGTCCAACGGTTACCTGTGTGTCACAAAATTTTGTTGAAAAGGATTAGATGAGATAACTTACAACAGTATGTAATTTGGACAGACTATCACTATGTCATTAAATCACGAATCAAACTCAGAATGAGAGATCACGAAATTAACAAATGGGTCATCTATTGAGGTATCATACATCAGTTTCTTAAGGGCTATTTAGACATCTCAAGGACATGACTATTGTGTTTTACATTTGAGGAATTAAATTATAAGCATTTATGTTTTTATCATGTCAATTAAGTTGCTAAAAAATGTCCTTGCCTTGTTCTTAGTGAAGAGAGATTGATTACTAGAAAAAGTCCTTACCTGTTCTTGGCTGACATAAAGTTTTTGCCCCATTATGCTGAATTGCAAGGATGGACCAACAGGTTCTTTTCTTTGGGGGCCCAGATTCCTGTCAATACAGGGGCCCATATCGAGAAATTTGAAACTCTAGGAAATATCTCAGCTCTTCTATTGGAGGCTTATCTGCAAGAAGAATTTCAAAACAGTAAGTAGAATTACCTTATGGCTAAAAATAGAGCACATACAGGAAAAAAAAAACTATAATCCATCTATGAGGATTCGGTTGTCTTACATTCAAGATAAAGACCAATCGCTCGAGTCAGGTGTTCCTTCCCAGTTACCCCCTTCTAGGAGAGCTGTTATCGGGAAAATGTCATCTCAATTACATCTGGAGAGGACCGGACAGTTCTTGCCCATCGGGTGTGGTTTTGCTCCAGATCGTCCCCTCCCCTTCTTCTGAAATGACTGTGACATCCTGATCCAAGGGTAATGAGAAATCACATATAGTAAGTATCACAACTTGGGAAAATGATATTAAACGTTCAAAGAAGAAAAAATAAATGAATAAACAAAAATCATTAAGTGCAACACGTATACAAATGATAAATACTTGTAACATACTTCTTTCCCAGCAAGATATGGTGCAGTAGTGGGCTGAGGGTATATCCCTGGACTGTTATACAAGCCAGGATCAACACCCTGAACATATATAAAAAAATGATAACTAGAAATTAGATTTCAAGTTTTAAAAAAAAAGGAAGCTATATTAAATAATGACAAGGAAAAGAAACAAAGCAGAACCTAGCCTTATCATGAATTTCATTTGACCTGAACTTCTATTGCTTTCTGTGTCTGAGAACCTCTGAGTTCCAATATCCTGGACATAGTTTTTGATCTCCATTGTTGACAAAGGAGATGACTGGTGTTGTTTGACATAAATACATCTTTTCCACCAATTGTTACAGATATGATGACATGGGTCCCAAAATTTTCAATAAAGCTGTCAAGAAAGAGTAGGCCAACAATTAGGGAGCATTAAAAGTATTTTATCACTATTTATCACTAAAGATCTACCTATTCATACCTTGCCAAAGAGTTGGATCCCAATTAGTCGGGACAGCCTGTTTCACATTTTCTTGCAACACTAGTGGGGATTTGAAAAGCTGGACCTTAGCAAGTGGAATATAAAATCCATCCACAGAAAGGGTCTTCGTGGCTGCAGCATCAATGTGCCTTGAACCAGTGAAGCTAAATGCAAAGTTGAAACTCCCAAGAGGAAAGCCTCCAGATGCATTAGACTTTTGATTAAAATACTCAACCATCTGCAATCATTCGCCATGGGGAATATGTTAAATAACTTCATGCGTTGAAAGTATTATGCTGTTCGTTCTGTACATTATGCTTTAAGCTAACCAATTCTTTTAAGAGGGGTTCTCCCTCTCTCTTTATACACACAGATTTATAGGCAGTCACAGCCGCTTAAAAAAATGCAATGGACCACAAATGTTCTTGATCATAATCACGAATGCCTCAATACCACTTAAACAATCAAAGATGCTACTCTTGTGCAAGCTTTATCTTCCTAATTAAACTTAGAATTTGATCCTGAGTTTGGCTGGTAAACTAGCTCAACAAATACCTAACAAGCAGTGCTTGAACATTTTCTAGTTCAATACATTTTCAAAAGGAAGTAAACAATGTTTTATCTATTATGGACGCAAGGTTAAAAAAACATGTCCATCAATATGAAACAAGGAGGAACATAAAACACAGAGGCGGAGGCATTTGGAGCTGAATAATTTCCACTCCTTCAAATTAAATGGGTCCGAGAATTTTTTAAAAACATACCTATGAGTTTCAATAAGTTTGCTGCAACTTCATTGCTGATTATTCAATTTCATGACATATTTCTCAATGAACATCAATCTCATTAGTTCAACAGTTATCCACTTTCACCACAATCTCAGCATAGTAAGCTGTTTGCAATCTAAACTCAATTCACAAACTCCTAACCCCAAACCTTAATGCACCTACAACATGCAGACATCCACTAAACCCTCAAAAGAAAATACAATAACAAAAGTATACAACTGAACAACCATTAAACATAAGGCTAACATAAGCTAATAAGCATACCTCATGGAAGCTGCATACTCCAGAACTCTGACGCCGCATGGATTCCTGAGAGTGCTTGATGTCCCTAGAAACATTTGGCACAATTATATCATCATAAAGGCAGAGATCCTTGGTGTGCTCCTCATCAAGCTCTAGTATCCTAGACCCTGCCACTCCCTTACAGTAGAGCAACCTTGTATCGAAGTTCACGTCGAAGCCTCTTCCTAATGCCTGTACGGAGTTCACAGCTGTATGCAAAGCTGCTGCATTTTCTCCCATTTCTCATCAGAATACTGTGGAACACCTCACTTTTTCTCTGATCAGAAGCAGAGACAACTAGGAAAACTGACCCAAATCCAAAACCCAGTTCCTATTCGGGTTGTTGAGCTCAATTAGAAGAACCAAGCTGGAAACTTTCCCGGAAACCCACAAGCAATTGGATAATCATAACGTTTTGAGTATTGGGTTTTTGAAGATTTCTCTGTTCAACCATTTTCTCAAGGAAGCTCAAGACTGTTCTTCAGCACTCTCTCTCTCTCTCTCTCTCTCTCTCTCTCTCTATTCTTCTAAGTTGACTACGAAAAATCTTTAAATTGATATATTCACGAAGCTGAAGCTCTATCTCCTCCTCTAGATCTCAAATCCATGGAAAAATTATCCAATTTTTCATTCTCTTTCTGTGTGTTTCTCTCCACAATTCTCTCTGTAAATTTCGCTCTCTACCAACTTGCGAGTTAACAACAAGAGGGCATTGACTTCAAGTATTTGTTTTCTCACATAAATGCGTGAGTGCATTTTCCTGGACCTTAACGTTTGCTTTGACACGTGCATCTCTGATTTGATCGGACGGTTCTGAGAAAGTCGGCAAAACAGTCGTGTTAGACTTTGATTTGGTCAGGTGGGACAGAGACCTATGGGATTGGAGCTCAACTATTGGTTTCAACTGTATTTTTTTCCTTTCCTCGGCGTCCTCCTCACGAAATTCTCTCCACGACTCAAAAATTTCGGATACCATTCAAACTAAAAAGTTGCCGTTGCCAACTAAACTGATACTCAGAATCTGGGTTATCTGAATTAGGCCAAAAACTAGTAATTTTAGGTAAATAAAAACAAAATATTATGGCTTTGCAATGTGTGCACATCTATAAAAGGCAAAGCTATTTGACACTTGCAAGTCTTCCCTTAACCCAAAAAGAGAAAGGTCTACTTCGGGTTCTAGTATTTTCCTTGGAAAAAGCTGCATTTGTTTCTTCCATATAAAGGAAATGCTTTCAATCAAATAGATAATTTCAGTAGAGTTCAAGACCTATCCAAATAGCTGACTTTACTGCCTACCTCAAGTGGTATGCATGTACAGAATTTAGAGATCTGGGATTTGAGATTACTCTTTTGTACTCAACAAATCTTACCCATTAAAAGCAAACGAAAGAGCCATGCACTGTGCAATGGGGAAACCTCAAATTACCCTTTTACAAGGGTAACCTTTGTCTGTGGCCAGAAAAGTAAATTAGATAGTGACATCTATGACACCCTTCAGACCAGAGTACCAGAGTAAGAGTTGATTTTTTTTATTTTATGAAAGAGTAAGAGTTGATATTATTGATCAAGCATCATTATCTCATCAGTCTTTTCAAGACCCCAAGGTCACACGCCAACACGCACACACAGACAAAGTGCAGGCAGAGCACCATTACCTGCTAGGCACGCACATGAAGACATGAAGACCTGACACTTGCTATGACAATGTCAACTTTTCAAGGGAAATAATCAGGTGGTCCCTGGACCACCATTGAGTAGCAACTTCAAGCTTGCCATCTATCAGTGTCTCAAGGAAAACTAAAGTTCCAGCCCCAATATGCACGCATCAATGAGGCCGATAGTTGAGTAATATATTACTAACGGTATTTTTTTATTGGTAAAATTACAACATCTGTTACAATTTTGTTTTGTTTTGTTTTGCTGACAAATTATCCATAAATGACATACATACCAAGTCAATGGCTTCCATTATTTCATCTCAACATGGCTGAAGCCGAGCGTTTTTGGGACTCCCTTACAAATCATCTCATTCCTCAATCGCTCAACATCATCCCATCTCTCTGCTTCAGCATAGATGTTTGACAACAAAACATAATATGCATCCCTTAGAGGCTCCAATTTGGCAAGCTGCTGGAAGCTTTGCTCTGCCAATTCTACGTTTCCATGTACCCTACAAGCACCCAACAAGGTTCTCCACAACAAAGAGCTTGGCCCGGAGGGCACAGCTTTGATCATCTCGAACGCTTCTTCTAACAATCCCCATCTGCTGAGAAGATCAACCATGCAACCATAATGCTTCTCATCAGGCACAATCTTGTATTCTTGAACCATTTGATTGAAATAGCGGCGTCCTTCTTCCACCAAACCCTTACGGCTACAAGCAATTAAAACACCAATAAACGTTATCCGGTTTGGTGTAACTTCACCAAGCTGCCTTTCCATAGCAGCAAACAATTCCAAAGCTTCATTGCAGTAACCATGAACGCCCAAACCCACAATCATGGCATTCCAGCAGCCAACAGGTTTCATTTTCAGCTCATCAAACACTTCCCAAGCTGAACTCAATTTCCCACATTTAGAATACATATCTACAAGGGCAACACCCAAATACCCTCCAATGTTATGGTGCTGTAGGTTCAAGGACTCGTGAATCTTCCTCCCAATCTCCAATGCACCAGTTTCAGCACAAGCACCCAAGATAGATATAAGCGTAACTTCAGTAGCTTCCACCTCAGCAATTTGCATTTCACGGAAGAGCTTCAATGCTCCATCATAATCTCTAACCTGAACATAGCCAGCAATTATCGAATTCCAAGAAACCGAATTCCTCACAGGCATCTCTCGGAAGACTATTTTTGCAGCCTCAATGTTGCTCAACTTAACATGCCTTGCTAATAAAGTATTCCAGGAAACTACATTCTTCTCAGGCATTAACTGAAACAGATAATCCGCGGATTCGAAATCGGCAACCTGATCATAAGCTGATAACATGATGTTCCAAGAAGAAGCACTTCTGTCAGTCATTTCGTCGAAAACACAGCGGGCAAGTTCCACAGACCCACACTGAGAATACACAAAAATCAACGAATTCTGAACATACAAATCACGATCAAAGCCCAATTTCAAAACCCGGCAATGAATTTCACTTCCCTTACGATCAATAACAAAGCCACAAGCTTTCACCTCATCTTCTTCCATACGTTTCATCACTCTAGCACAAGCCTTGAGAGCAAAATTGTATGTGAAATGATCAGACCTAACATTCGTTTCCTGCATATAGTTGTAAATATGTATAGCTTTGATGGGGAAGACGCTGTTGGTGTAAGCCCTGATCATGGTGTTGCAGATGAGAGGGTCGTCCATGGTGGTCTCTTCGAACAGGGCTTGAGCGTGCACGAGGCAGCCTAGCGGTGACAGTGATGCGAAAGCAACGAGCTTTGCGACGATGGATGTGTGAGTAAAGAAGAGACCTGCTTTCGTGAGGAAACCTTGGGCTGCTTCGACTTGTTTCATGGAAGAGAGTTGCTGAAGCTGAAGAAGCTTGGAAAGTATGTGGGAAACGGCGAGAGTCGCACTCAACATCTTCCATTCCGAAAGCTCTGAACTTGATGGGTCATTTGGATCATCAATATATATTGGATTGAAATTAGGTACTCAAAACGACGACGTATGGTTTAAGTTCTGTTATGATCATTTTACCCATTTTTGAAAATCTTGATCAGAATTCAGATGCAAAGCAAAGACAAAATACTTTTGCTAGATTCAGATACTTCATCACCTAGAAATCCAAATACTGAAAATGATTTTGCTAAAAAAGGGAAGGTTCCATTGATAAGAACAGAAAATTGTCCAAAACCATGTATCTCTCCTTTACAATAGGTCACCTACACAATGAGAACCATCCTCAATTTATCTATTTTTTTCCTGATGAGTTAACCCATCAGCACCATTTTTTTTCCCAGCATTTTCTCATCCTTTGCATTCACCATCATCTTTTAAGGTAATCAATCACAAATTCGCTAAAAATTGTATCTACTATCGCAAGACTGTTCTGCCAGTTGGAACAAATTGATGGTTTCGAAAAAAATTTGACTGCTCATTGTGAGTTCTTGGTCCTCTTAGCATTGAACAGTTGCCTAAGGAAAGCAAACTTCCCTCTTGTCCGAACAGATAATTCACTCATGGTACCATTACTTGCTGCTGCTTCGTTGGTGTCAGTATCTGGTATAGGCGGTGAGGGTGGTGAGAGTTTGAAGAGGAATGAGTTGAGCATGCGGATGATCTGGCTGAAGGTAGGCCTTAAATTAGGGTCTTCAACCCAACATGACTGGATGATAAAGGCAAGATCAGGGGATATATCCTCCGGAAGTCGAGGCCTCTCTTCTTGCTGCATCTCGGATAAGAAATAAG